>NW_022639090.1:0-50000 GCF_010993605.1 Petromyzon marinus | reverse complement strand
CCACCATCACCACCACTACCACCACCACCTCCACCACGACCACCACCTCCACCACAATCACCACCACCACCACCTCCACCACCACCACCACCACCTCCACCACAACCACCACCACCACCACCTCCACCACCACCTCCACCACCCTCAACACCACCACCACCTCCTCCACCACCACCACCTCCACCACCTCCACCTCCACCACCACCACCATCAACGTGATCTCTCCCAAACCCCTGCCCCCCTCGCTCTGTAACCCCGTCAACCCCTTCGAAGGCCTTCAGCCGTGCCCACCGCATCGACCACCACCACCACCACCACCTCCACCACCTCCAATTCCTCCACCACCACCACCTCCACCACCACCACCACCTCCACCACCACCACCTCCACCACCACCATCACCACCACCACCGCCATCTCCACTACAACTACCACCTCCAATTCGTCCACCACCATCACCTCCACAACCTCCACCACCACCACCAACGTGATCTCTCCCAAACCCCTGCCACCCCCTGCTCTGTAACCCCGTCAACCCCTTCGAAGGCCTTCAGCCGTGCCCACCGCATCGGCCACCACCACCACCTCCACCTCCAATTCCACCACCACCACCACTACCACCACCTCCATCACCTCCACCTCCACCACCACCATCACCACCACCTCTACCACCACAACCACCTCCACCACCTCCACCTCCACCACCTCCACAACCTCCACCACCTCCACCTCCACCACCTCCAATTCCACCACCACCACCTCCAACACCACCACCACCACCACCTCCACCACCACCACCATCAAAGTGATCTCTCCCAAACCCCTGCCACCCCCCGATCTGTAACCCCGTCAACCCCTTCGAAGGCCTTCAGCCGTGCCCACCGCATCGACCACCACCACCACCACCACCACCACCTCCACCACCTCCAATTCCTCCACCACCACCACCACCTCCACCACCACCACCACCTCCACCACCACCACCACCTCCACCACCACCACCACCTCCACCACCACCATCACCACCACCACCGCCATCTCCACCACAACTACCACCTCCAATTCGTCCACCACCACCACCATCACCACCACCACCACCACCGCCATCTCCACCACAACTACCACCTCCAATTCCTCCACCACCACCACCACCACCACCACCTCCACCACCACCACCACCACCTCCACCACCACCACCACCACCAACGTGATCTCTCCCAAACCCCTGCCACCCCCTGCTCTGTAACCCCGTCAACCCCTTCGAAGGCCTTCAGCCGTGCCCACCGCATCGGCCACCACCACAACTACCACCTCCAATTCGTCCACCACCACCACCATCACCACCACCACCACCTCCACCACCTCCAATTCCACCACCACCACCTCCACCACCACCACCACCACCACCTCCACCACCACCACCACCATCAAAGTGATCTCTCCCAAACCCCTGCCACCCCCCGATCTGTAACCCCGTCAACCCCTTCGAAGGCCTTCAGCCGTGCCCACCGCATCGACCACCACCACCACCTCCACCACCTCCAATTCCTCCACCACCACCACCACCTCCACCACCACCACCACCTCCACCACCACCACCACCTCCACCACCACCATCACCACCACCACCGCCATCTCCACCACAACTACCACCTCCAATTCGTCCACCACCACCACCATCACCACCACCACCACCACCGCCATCTCCACCACAACTACCACCTCCAATTCCACCACCACCACCACCACCTCCACCACCACCTCCACCACCACCACCACCACCAACGTGATCTCTCCCAAACCCCTGCCACCCGCGCTCTGTAACCCCGTCAACCCCTTCGAAGGCCTTCAGCCGTGCCCACCGCATCGACCACCACCACCACCTCCACCACCACCACCACCTCCACCACCACCATCACCACCACCACCGCCATCTCCACTACAACTACCACCTCCAATTCGTCCACCACCACCACCTCCACCACCACCACCACCACCACCACCTCCACCACCTCCAATTCCTCCACCACCACCTCCACCACCACCACCACCACCACCTCCACCACCACCACCACCTCCACCATCAACGTGATCTCTCCCAAACCCCTGCCACCCCCTTGCTCTGTAACCCCGTCAACCCCTTCGAAGGCCTTCAGCCGTGCCCACCGCATCGGCCACCACCACCACCTCCACCTCCAATTCCACCACCACCACCACCACCTCCACCACCACCACCACCTCCACCACCACCACCACCACCAAAGTGATCTCTCCCAAACCCCTGCCACCCCCCGCTCTGTAACCCCGTCAACCCCTTCGAAGGCCTTCAGCCGTGCCCACCGCATCGGCCACCACCACCACCTCCACCTCCAATTCCACCACCACCACAACCACCACCACCACCACCACCACCTCCACCACCACCACCACCTCCACCACCTCCACCACCACCACCTCCACCACCACCACCACCACCAACGTGATCTCTCCCAAACCCCCTGCCACCCCCTTGCTCTGTAACCCCGTCAACCCCTTCGAAGGCCTTCAGCCGTGCCCACCGCATCGACCACCACCACCACCACCACCACCTCCACCACCTCCAATTCCTCCACCACCTCCACCACCACCACCACCTCCACCACCACCACCACCTCCACCACCACCACCACCTCCACCATCAACGTGATCTCTCCCAAACCCCCTGCCACCCCCTTGCTCTGTAACCCCGTCAACCCCTTCGAAGGCCTTCAGCCGTGCCCACCGCATCGGCCACCACCACCACCTCCACCTCCAATTCCACCACCACCACCACCTCCACCACCACCTCCACAACCACCACCACCACCACCTCCACCTCCAATTCCTCCACCACCACCACTACCACCACCACCACCACCAACGTGATCTCTCCCAAACCCCTGCCACCCCCTTGCTCTGTAACCCCGTCAACCCCTTCGAAGGCCTTCAGCCGTGCCCACCGCATCGGCCAGTCACGCAAGGTGATGATTTACCGCTTCGTGACGCGTGCCTCCGTGGAGGAGCGCATCACGCAGGTGGCCAAGAAGAAGATGATGCTCACTCATCTCGTGGTGAGGCCCGGCCTGGGCTCCACCAAGACCGGCTCCATGAGCAAGCAGGAGCTCGACGACATCCTCAAGTTCGGCACCGAGGAGTTGTTCAAGGCGCAGAACCAGGGTGAGGGTGGTGGTGGTGGTGGTGGTGAGGGTGGTGGAGATGGTGGTGAGGGTGGTGGTGGTGGTGGTGGTGGTGGAGATGGTGGAAGTGGTGGTGGTGGTGGAAGTGGTGATGGTGGTGGTGATGGTGGTGGTGGTGGTGATGGAGATGGTGGTGGTGGTGAGGGTGGTGGTGGTGGTGAGGGTGGTGATGGTGGTGGTGGAGATGGTGGAAGTGGTGGTGGTGGTGGTGGAAGTGGTGATGGTGGTGGTGGTGGTGATGGTGGTGGTTTTGGTGATGATGATGGTGGTAGTGATGATGTATGTGGTGGAGGTAGTGATGATGGTAGTGGAGGTGGTGATGGTGGTGGAGGTGGTGGTGGAGGTAGTAATGGTGGTGGTGGTGGAGGTGGTGGAGGAGGAGGTGATGATGATGATGATGGTGTTGGTGGTGGTGATAATGATGATGGTGGAGGTAGTGATGGTGGTGAAAGTAGTGATGATGGTGGTGGTGGTGATGGAGATGGTGGTGGTGGTGGTGGTGGTGGAGATGGTGGTGGTGGTAGTGATACAGATGGTGGTGGTGGTGGTGGTGGTGGAGGTAGTGATGGTGGTGGAGGTAGTGATGATGGTGGTGATGGAGATGGTGGTGGAGATGGTGGAGGAGGAGGTGATGATGATGATGATGATGGTGGTGGAGGCGGTGGAGGTGGTGAACGTGGTTGTTGTTGATTGTGGTAATGTTGATGATGATGGTGGTGGTGATGATGGTGGAGGTGGTGATGATGATGATGATCGTGGTGGTGGTGGAGATGGTGGTGGTGGAGATGGTGGAGGAGGAGGTGATGATGATGATGGTGGGGGTGGTCATGGAGGTCATGGAGGTGATGGAGGTGGTGGTTGTTCATGATGGTGATGTTGATGATGATAGTGGTGGTGCAGGTGGAGGAGGTGGTGGTGATGGTGGATGTGGTGATGATGATGATGGTGGTGATGGTGATGATGATGGTGGTGGTGATGGTGGTGGTGGTGATGATGATGATGGTGGTGGTGGATGTGCTGATGATGATGATGATGGTGGTGATGATGATGGTGGTGGTGGAGGTGGTGGAGGTGGTGATGATGATGATGGTGGTGGTGATGATGGTGGTGGTGGAGGTGGTGATGATGATGGTGGTGATGATGGTGGTGGTGATGATGATGGTGGTGATGATGATGGTGGTGGTGATGGTGATGGTGATGATGGTGGTGATGGTGATGATGATGGTGGTGATGATGATTGTGGTGATGTTGACGTTGATGACGACGATGATGATGATGCTAACAATCACAACGACGATGCCGACGTTCCGTGACCACCACCCCCCCCCCCCACCCCCCCCCCCCGCCCCCCCAGGCGACACCCACGGGGGCGGCAGTGCGTCGTGTCTGGGCAGTGAAGAGAGTAGCGTCATCCACTATGACGAGGCAGCCATCAATCGCCTGCTAGACCGCGGGCAGGACTCGGGGAACGACGAGCCGGAGCCACAGGGCATGAACGAGTACCTCTCGTCGTTCAAGGTGGCTCGCTACATCGTCAAGGAGGACGACCAGGTGAGCTCACTCATCTACTTACTCACCACTCACCCACTCACTCATCAACCAACTCACTCAGTCATCCACTCACTCACCACTCACTCATCCACTCACTCATCCACTCACTCACTCACTCATCCACTCACTCGCTCACCAACTCACTCACTCATCAACTCACTCACCCACTCACCCACTCACCCACTCACCCACTCACTCACCAACTCACTCACTCACCCACTCACTCACTCACTCACCAACTCACTCACCCATGAACGAGTACCTGTCGTCGTTCAAGGTGGCTCGCTACATCGTGAAGGAGGACGACCAGGTGAGCTCACTCACTCACCAACTCACTCAGTCATCCACTCACTTACTCACTCATCAACTTACTCAGTCACTCACTCATCAACTTACTCATACACTCACCCACTCACTAACCAACTCACTCACCCACTCACTCATCCACTCACTCACTCATCAACTTACTCATCAACTTACTCACTCACTCATTCATCAACTTACTCACCCACCCACTCACTCACTCACCAACTCACCCACTCACTCACCAACTCACTCACCTATGAACGAGTACCTCTCGTCGTTCAAGGTGGCTCGCTACATCGTCAAGGAGGACGACCAGGTGAGTGGGGGGTGAGCTCACTCACTCACCAACTTACTCATCCACTCACTCACTCACTCACCAACTCACTCACTCAGTCATCCACTTACTCATCCACTCACTCACTCACTCACCAACTCACTCACTCAGTCATCCACTTACTCATCCACTCACTCACTCACTCACCAACTCACTCACTCACTCATCCACTCACTCACCCACTCACTCACCAACTCACTCACACATGAACGAGTACCTCTCGTCGTTCAAGGTGGCTCGCTACATCGTCAAGGAGGACGACCAGGTGAGCTCACTCACTCACCAACTCACTCACCCACTCACTCACTCACTCACCAACTCACACACTCACTCACCAACTCACTCACTCAGTCACTCACTCACTCACCAACTCACTCACTCACTCATCAACTTACTCATCCACTCACTCACTCACCAACTCACTCACTCACTCATCAACTTACTCATCCACTCACTCACTCACCAACTCACTCACCAACTCACTCACTCATCAACTCACTCACCAACTCACTCACTCACTCACTCACCAACTCACTCACACATGAACGAGTACCTCTCGTCGTTCAAGGTGGCTCGCTACATCGTCAAGGAGGACGACCAGGTGAACTCACTCATCAACTTACTCACACATCTACTCACTCACTCACTCACCCACTCATCACCCACTCACTCATCCACTCACTCACTCACCCACTCACCAACTCACTCACTCATCAACTTACTCATCCACTCACTCATCCACTCACTCACTCATCAACTTACTCATCCACTCATTCACCAACTTACTCAGTCACCCACTCACTCACTCACCAACTTACTCATCCACCCACTCACTCATCAACTTACTCATCCACTCACTCACCAACTCACTTATTCATCAACTTACTCACTCATCAAATTACTCATCCACCCACTCACTCACTCATCAACTTACTCATCCACCCACTCACTCACTCATCAACTTACTCATCCACTCACCAACTCACTCACACATGAACGAGTACCTCTCCTCGTTCAAGGTGGCTCGCTACATCGTCAAGGAGGACGACCAGGTGAACTCACTCATCAACTTACTCACACATCTACTCACTCACTCACTCACCCACTCATCACCCACTCACTCATCCACTCACTCACTCACCCACTCACCAACTCACTCACTCATCAACTTACTCATCCACTCACTCATCCACTCACTCACTCATCAACTTACTCATCCACTCATTCACCAACTTACTCAGTCACCCACTCACTCACTCACCAACTTACTCATCCACCCACTCACTCATCAACTTACTCATCCACTCACTCACCAACTCACTTATTCATCAACTTACTCACTCATCAAATTACTCATCCACCCACTCACTCACTCATCAACTTACTCATCCACCCACTCACTCACTCATCAACTTACTCATCCACTCACCAACTCACTCACACATGAACGAGTACCTCTCCTCGTTCAAGGTGGCTCGCTACATCGTCAAGGAGGACGACCAGGTGAGTGGGGGGTGAGCTCACTCATCAACTCACTCACTCACTCACCAACTCACTCATCCACTCACTCACTCACTCATCAACTCACTTACTCACTCATCAACTTACTCAGTCACTCACTCATCAACTTACTCATACACTCACCCACTCACTAACCAACTCACTCACTCACTCACCAACTTACTCATCCACTCACTCGCTCACCAACTCACTCACCAACTCACTCACTCAGTCACTCACTCACTCACCCACTCACCCACTCACTCACTCACTCGTCAACTTACTCATACACTCACCCACTCACTAACCAACTCACTCACTCAGTCATCCACTCACTCACTCACTCACCCACTCACTCACCCACTCACTCACTAACTCACTCACCCACTCACCAACTCACTCACTCATCAACTTACTCATCCACTCACTCATCCACTCACTCACTCATCAACTTACTCATCCACTCATTCACCAACTTACTCAGTCACCCACTCACTCACTCACCAACTTACTCATCCACCCACTCACTCATCAACTCACTCATCCACTCACTCACCAACTCACTTATTCATCAACTTACTCACTCATCAAATTACTCATCCACCCACTCACTCACTCATCAACTTACTCATCCACCCACTCACTCACTCATCAACTTACTCATCCACTCACCAACTCACTCACACATGAACGAGTACCTCTCCTCGTTCAAGGTGGCTCGCTACATCGTCAAGGAGGACGATCAGGTGAGTGGGGGGTGAGCTCACTCACTCACCAACTCACTCACTCACCAACTCACTCACTCAGTCACTCACTCATTCATCAACTTACTCACTCACTCACCAACTCACTCACTCACCAACTCACTCACACACTCACTCATCAACTCACTCACCCACTCACTCACTCACTCACCCACTCACTCACCAACTCACTCACCCATGAACGAGTACCTCTCGTCGTTCAAGGTGGCTCGCTACATCGTCAAGGAGGACGACCAGGTGAACTCGCTCACCAACTCACTCACTCACTCATCCACTCACTCACTCACTCACCAACTCACTCACTCAGTCACTCACTCACTCACTCACCCACTCACTCACTCACTCGTCAACTTACTCATACACTCACCCACTCACTAACCAACTCACTCACTCAGTCATCCACTCACTCACTCACTCACCCACTCACTCACCCACTCACTCACTAACTCTCTCACCCACTCACCAACTCACTCACTCATCAGCTTACTCATCCACTCACTCATCCACTCACTCACTCATCAACTTACTCATCCACTCATTCACCAACGTACTCAGTCACCCACTCACTCGCTCACCAACTTACTCACACACTCACTCACCAACTCACTCACTCATTCATCAACTTACTCACTCACTCACTCATCAACTTACTCACTCACTCGCTCACTCATCAACTCACTCACCCACTCACACACTCACTCACCCACTCACTCATTCAGTCACTCACTCACTCACTCACCAACTCACTCACCAACTCACTCACTCACTCACCCACTTACTCACTCATCAACTTACTCGCTCGCTCACCAACTCACTCACCACTCACCCACTCACTCACTCACTCACCCACTCACTCACCCACTCACTCATCAACTCACTCACCAACTCACTCACCAACTCACTCACTCACTCACCCACCCACTCACTCACCCACTCACCCACTCATTCACCCACCCACTCACTCACCCACTCACCCACTCACTCACTCACCCACCCACTCACTCACCCACTCACTCACCCACTCACCCACTCACTCACTCACCCACCCACTCACTCACCCACTCACCCACTCACTCACTCACCCACCCACTCACTCACCCACTCACTCACCCACTCACTCACTCACCCATTCACTCACCCACTCACTCACCCACTCGCTCACCCACTCACCCACTCACTCACTCACCCACCCACTCACTCACCCACTCACCCACTCACTCACTCACCCACCCACTCACTCACCCACTCACTCACCCACTCACTCACTCACCCATTCACTCACCCACTCACTCACCGATCTCACATTAACAAGCTCGTCTCTCACGTTAACATGGCCACCTCCGTGCCCTCGTGGTGATGATGATGTTGTTGTTGATGTTGATGATGGTGATGATGTTGATGATGATGTTGATGATGATGGTGGTGATGATGATGATGGTGATGATGTTGATGGTGATGATGATGGTGTTGATGGTGATGATGATGGTGATCATGGTGATGATGATGCAGGAGGAGGAGGAGGAGGTGGAGCGTGTGATCATCAAGCAGGAGGAGACGGTGGACCCAGACTTCTGGGACAAGCTGCTTCGTCACCACTACGATGTTGATGATGGTGATGTTGATGTTGATGGTGGTGATGTTGATGTTGATGGTGGTGATGATGATGGTAATGGTGGTGGTGGTGGTGGTGATTGTGATGGTGGTGATGGTGGTGGTGGTGATGGTGGTGATTCAGGAAGAGGAGGAGGTGGAGCGTGTGATCATCAAGCAGGAGGAGACGGTGGACCCAGACTACTGGGACAAGCTGCTTCGCCACCACTACGATGTTGATGATGTTGATGATGGTGTTGATGATGTTGATGATGATGTTGATGATGATTCAGGAGGAGGAGGAGGTGGAGCGTGTGATCATCAAGCAGGAGGAGACGGTGGACCCAGACTACTGGGACAAGCTGCTTCGTCACCACTACGATGTTGATGATGTTGATGGTGGTGTTGATGATGTTGATGATGATGGTAATGGTGATGTTGATGATGGTGGTGGTGGTGATGGTGGTGGTGATGATGATGTTGATGGTGATGATGATGGTGATGATTCAGGAGGAGGAGGAGTTGGAGCGGGTGATCATCAAGCAGGAGGAGACCGTGGACCCAGACTACTGGGACAAGCTGCTTCGTCACCACTACGATGTTGATGATGTTGATGATGATGGTGATGGTTGTGATGATGTTGATGATGATTCAGGAGGAGGAGGAGGTGGAGCGTGTGATCATCAAGCAGGAGGAGACGGTGGACCCAGACTACTGGGACAAGCTGCTTCGCCACCACTACGATGTTGATGATGTTGATGATGATGTTGATGATGGTGTTGATGATGATGGTGATGATGATGGTGATGATGATGATGGTGATTCAGGAGGAGGAGGAGTTGGAGCGTGTGATCATCAAGCAGGAGGAGACGGTGGACCCAGACTACTGGGACAAACTGCTTCGCCACCACTACGATGTTGATGATGATGGTGATGATGGTGATGATGATGGTGGTGATGTTGATGATGATGATGGTGATGATTCAGGAGGAGGAGGAGGTGGAGCGTGTGATCATCAAGCAGGAGGAGACGGTGGACCCAGATTACTGGGACAAACTGCTTCGTCACCACTACGATGTTGATGTTGATGATGATGTTGATGATGGTGGTGGTGGTGGTGGTGATGATGATGTTGATGATGATGTTGATGATGATTCAGGAGGAGGAGGAGGTGGAGCGTGTGATCATCAAGCAGGAGGAGACCGTGGACCCAGACTACTGGGACAAACTGCTTCGCCACCACTACGATGTTGTTGATGATGATGTTGATGATGATGTTGATGATGATGATGATGATTCAGGAGGAGGAGGAGGTGGAGCGGGTGATCATCAAGCAGGAGGAGACGGTGGACCCAGACTACTGGGACAAACTGCTTCGCCACCACTACGATGTTGATGATGTTGATGATGATGATGGTGGTGATGTTGATGGTGATGATTCAGGAGGAGGAGGAGTTGGAGCGTGTGATCATCAAGCAGGAGGAGACGGTGGACCCAGACTACTGGGACAAACTGCTTCACCACCACTACGATGTTGATGATGTTGATGATGATGTTGATGATGGTGGTGGTGGTGGTGGTGATGATGATGTTGATGATGATGATGGTGGTGATGGTGGTGATGATGGTGGTGGTGATGATGATTCAGGAGGAGGAGGAGGTGGAGCGTGTGATCATCAAGCAGGAGGAGACCGTGGACCCAGACTACTGGGACAAACTGCTTCATCACCACTACGATGGTGATGATGTTGATGATGATGTTGGTGATGGTGGTGATGTTGATGATGATGTTGATGATGATTCAGGAGGAGGAGGAGGTGGAGCGTGTGATCATCAAGCAGGAGGAGACGGTGGACCCAGACTACTGGGACAAACTGCTTCGCCACCACTACGAGCAGCAGCAGGAAGACCTCGCCCGCAACCTGGGCAAGGGCAAGCGAGTTCGCAAGCAGGTCAACTACAACGACGCAGCGCAGGAGGATCCAGGTGCGTTCCGTTCGGTTTTTCGTTCGTTTTTTCGTTCGTTTTTCGTTCGTACTTTTCGTTCGTTTTTCGTTTGTTTTCGACCATTTTTCGTTCGTTTTGCTCGCTCGTTCGTTTTTATTTCGTTCGGTTTTTTCGTTCGTTTTGTTTTTAAACTTTTTTTCGTTCGTTTTTTCGTTCGTTTAATCGATCGTTCATTCGTTCACTCGTCCATCCATCGGGCAAGCGAGTTCGCAGGCGGGTCATCTACAACGACGCAGCGCAGGAGGATCCAAATGCGTTTCGTTCGGTTTTTTCGTTAGTTTTTTCGTTCGTTTTTCGTTTTTCGTTTTTTCGACCGTTTTTTCGTTCGTTTTGCTCGTTCGTTCGTTTTTGTTTCGTTCGGTTTTTTCGTTCGTTTTGTTTTTAAACTTTTTTTCGTTCGTTTTTTCGTTCGTTTAATCGATCGTTCATTCGTTCACTCGTCCATCCATCGGGCAAGCGAGTTCACAGGCGGGTCATCTACAACGACGCAGCACAGGAGGATCCAGGTGCGTTTCGTTCGGTTTTTTCGTTCGTTTTTTTCGTTCGTTTTTATTTCGTTTTTTCGACCGTTTTTTCGTTCGTTTTGCTCGTTCGTTCGTTTTTATTTCGTTCGGTTTTTTCGTTCGTTTCGTTTTTAAACTTTTTTCGTTCGTTTTTTTCGTTCGTTTAATCGATCGTTCATTCGTTCACTCGTCCATCCATCGGGCAAGCGAGTTCGCAGGCGGGTCATCTACAACGACGCAGCGCAGGAGGATCCAGGTGCGTTTCGTTCGGTTTTTTCGTTCGTTTTTTTTCGTTCGTTTTTTCGTTAGTTTTTCTTTCGTTTTTTCCGACCGTTTTATTCGCTCGTTTTTTCGTTCGTTTTGCTCGTTCGTTTTTATTTCGTTCGGTTTTTTCGTTCGTTTTGTTTTTAAACTTTTTTTCGTTCGTTTTTTCGTTCGTTTAATCGATCGTTCATTCGTTCACTCGTCCATCCATCGGGCAAGCGAGTTCGCAGGCGGGTCATCTACAACGACGCAGCGCAGGAGGATCCAGGTGCGTTTCGTTCGGGTTTTTCGTTCGTTTTTCGTTCGTTTTTCGTTCGTTTCCCGTTCGTTTTTCGTTCGTTTTTCTTTCGTTTTTTCGACCGTTTTTTCGTTCGTTTTGCTCGTTCGTTCGTTTTTATTTCGTTCGGTTTTTTCGTTCGTTTTGTTTTTAAACTTATTTTCGTTCGTTTTTTCGTTCGTTTAATCGATCGTTCATTCGTTCACTCGTCCATCCATCGGGCAAGCGAGTTCGCAGGCGGGTCATCTACAACGACGCAGCGCAGGAGGATCCAGGTGCGTTTCGTTCGTTTTTTCCTTCGTTTTTTTGTTCGTTTCTTTCGTTTTTTCGTTCGTTTTTGGTCGTTCGTTTCTTTCGTTCGTTCGTTTTTATCTCCTTCGGGGGTTTTTTTATTCTTTTTTTCGTTCGTTTTTTTTTTAAACTTTTTTTCGGCCGTTTTTTTCCGTTCGTTTTTCGTTCTTTTTTCGTTCGTTTTTCGTTCGTTTTCGTCCGTTTCTTTCGTTCGTTTTTCGTTCCTTTTTTTCGTTCGTTCGTTTTTATTTCGTTCGAGTTTTTTGTTCTTTTTTTCGTTCGTTTTTTCGTTTGTTTAATCGATCGTTCATTCGGTCACTTGTCCATCCGTCGGGCAAGCGAGTTCGCAGGCGGGTCAACTACAAGGACGCAGCGCAGGAGGATCCAGGCGCGTTTCATTCGTTTTTTCGTTCGGTTTTTCCCGTTCGTTTTTCGTTCGCTTTTATTTCTTTCGTGATTTTTTTGTTCTTTTTTTCGTTCGTTTTTTTCGATTTTTTTGTTCGTTTCTTTCGTTCGTTTTTTCTCTCGTTTTTCGTTCGTTTATTCGTTCGTTTTCGTTCGTTTATTTCGTTCCTTTTTTCGTTCGTTTTTTGTTCGATCGTTTTTATTTCGTTCGGGGTTTTTTTGTTCTTTTTCGTTCGTTTTTTCGTTCGTTTTTTCGTTCGTTTAATCGATCGTTCATTCGTTCACTCGTCCATCCGTCGGGCAAGCGAGTTCGCAGGCGGGTCAACTACAACGACGCAGCGCAGGAGGATCCCGGTGCGTTTCGTTTGGTTTTTTCGTTCGTTTTTTCCTTTAGTTTTTTTCGTTCGTTTTTTTCGTTAGTTGTTTCGTTCGTTTTGCTCGTTCGTTTTTTACGTTCGTTTTTTTGGTCGTTGTTTTCGTTCGTTTTTCGTTCTTTTAATCGATCGTTTTTTTCATTCGTTTTTCGTTCGTTTTTTGGTCGTTGTTTTTGTTCGGTTTTTTTCGTTCGTTTATTCGTTCGTCTGTCCAATCGCCGGCTCAACTTTTCCTTCTTTTATTTGATCGCACACTCGCTCATTCATTCACCCTGTGGCGCATTCATTCACGCACTCACCCGCTCGTTCATTCACTCACCCGTTCGCTAATTCATTCACTCACTCTCCGGCTCAAACATTCATTCACCCAGTCGCTCGTTGTGGGTGGGTGAGTGGGTGGGTGAGTGAGTGGGTGTGTGTGTGAGTGAGTGAGTGGGTGAGTGAGTGGGTGTGTGGGTGAGTGGGTGGGTGGGTGGGTGAGTGGGTGTGTGGGTGAGTGGGTGGGTGGGTGAGTGAGTGAGTGAGTGGGTGGGTGAGTGAGTGAGTGAGTGGGTGAGTGGGTGGGTGAGTGGGTGGGTGGGTGGGTGAGTGGGTGGGTGAGTGGGTTAGTGTGTGAGTGAGTGGGTGAGTGGGTGAGTGGGTGAGTGAGTGGGTGGGTGAGTGAGTGAGTGGGTGGGTGAGTGAGTGAGTGAGTGGGTGAGTGGGTGGGTGAGTGAGTGAGTGAGTGGGTGGATGAGTGAGTGGGTGAGTGAGTGAGTGAGTGGGTGGGTGAGTGAGTGAGTGGTGAGTGAGTGAGTGAGTGGGTGGGTGAGTGGGTGGGTGGGTGAGTGAGTGAGTGAGTGGGTGGGTGAGTGAGTGAGTGGGTGAGTGAGTGAGTGGGTGAGTGGGTGGGTGAGTGGGTGAGTGAGTGGGTAGGTGAGTGAGTGAGTGAGTGGGTGAGTGGGTGGGTGAGTGGGTGAGTGAGTGGGTAGGTGGGTGTGTGGGTGAGTGAGTGGGTGAGTGAGTGAGTGAGTGGGTGAATGAGTGAGTGGGTGGGTGAGTGAGTGAGTGGTGAGTGAGTGAGTTAGTGGGTGGGTGGGTGAGTGGGTGGGTGAGTGAGTGAGTGAGTGGGTGGGTGGGTGAGTGAGTGGATGAGTGGGTGGGTGAGTGGGTGAGTGGTTGGGTGAGTGAGTGGATGAGTGAGTGGGTGAGTGGGTGAGTGAGTGGGTGAGTGGGTGAGTGAGTGGGTGAGTGAGTGGTTGAGTGAGTGGGTGGGTGGGTGAGTGAGTGAGTGGGTGGGTGAGTGGGTGGGTGAGTGTGTGGGTGGGTGGGTGAGTGTCTGTCTGTGTGTGTCTGTGTGTGTGTGTCTGTGTGTGTGTGTGTCTGTGTGTCTGTGTGTGTGTGACTGTGTGTGTCTGTGTGTGTGTGTCTGTGTGTGTGTGTCTGTGGGTCACTGTGTGTCTCTGTGTTTGCGTGTGTGTGTGTGTGTGTCTGTGTGTGTGTCAGTATGTGTGTGTGTCTGTGTGTGTGTGTCTGTGTGTGTGTCTGTGTGTGTGTGTGTGTCTGTGTGTCTCTGTGTGTGTGTGTGTCTGTGTGTGTCTCTGTGTCTGTGTGTGTCTGTGTGTGTGTCTGTATGTGTGTGTGTCTGTGTGTGCGTGTGTGTCTGTGTGTGTGTCTGTGTGTGTGTCTGTCTGTGTGTGTCTGTGTGTGTCTGTGTGTGTGTCTGTCTGTGTGTGTCTGTGTGTGTGTGTCTGTGTGTGTGTCTGTGTGTGTCTGTGTGTCTCTGTGTCTGTGTGTGTGTCTGTGTGTGTCTCTGTGTCTGTGTGTGTCTGTGTGTGTGTCTGTGTGTGTGTCTGTATGTGTGTGTGTCTGTGTGTGCGTGTGTGTCTGTGTGTGTCTGTGTGTGTGTGTCTGTGTCTGTCTGTGTGTGTCTGTGTGTGTCTGTGTGTGTGTGTCTGTGTGTGTGTCTGTGTGTGTGTGTGTCTGTGTGTCTCTGTGTGTGTGTGTGTCTGTGTGTGTCTCTGTGTCTGTGTGTCTGTGTGTGTGTCTGTATGTGTGTGTGTCTGCGTGTGCGTGTGTGTCTGTGTGTGTCTGTGTGTGTGTCTGTCTGTGTGTGTCTGTGTGTGTGTGTCTGTGTGTGTCTGTCTGTGTGTGTCTGTGTGTGTCTGTGTGTGTGAGTGTCTGTATGTGTGAGCGGTAGTGTAGTGGTTAGCGCTACGCTGCGCTATGAACCTGGCGACCCGGGTTCGATTCCCGCTCACGTCTAACACCAGTGACGATTATCTGAACCGGTCGCGGGCCTCCCCTAGGTCGACTCAGCCTCGAATGAGTACCTAGTGCGGTGGATAAAAACATTGCCACTGGGGAGACAAAGGCGGTCGGGCGTGGTGCTGGCCACCCACCCCCTCGTGTACCGTTCCGGCCTTCATAGGTTCTCGCTAACAGCACTTGCCCGTACAGTCTGTTAAGGCTATACGGGGGATCTTTGTATGTGTCTGTGTGTGTCTGTGTGTGTCTGTGTGTGTCTGTGTGTGTGTCTGTGTGTGTGTCTGTGTGTGTGTGTCTGTGTGTGTGTGTCTGTGTGTGTGTGTCTGTGTGTGTGTGTGTCTGTGTGTGTGTCTGTGTGTGTGTGTCTGTGTGTGTGTGTCTGTGTGTGTGTCTGTGTGTGTGTGTCTGTGTGTGTGTCTGTGTGTGTGTGTCTGTGTGTGTCTGTGTGTGTCTGTGTGTGTCTGTGTGTGTCTGTGTGTGTCTGTGTGTGTCTGTGTGTGCGTCACTGTGTGTAGAGTGGCATGACGACTTGTCGGACAATCAGTCTGAGTACTCCGCTGGCTCCGAGGAGGAGGATGAAGACTTTGACGAGAGACCGGACGGTGAGCAGATCACTCACCCACTCACTCACCCACTCACTCACTCACCCACTCACTCACCCACTCACCCACTCACTCACTCACTCACCCACCCACTCACCCACCCACTCACCCACTCACTCACCCACTCACCCAATCACTCACTCACCCACTCACTCACTCACCCACTCACTCACTCACCCACTCACTCACCCACCCACCCACTCACTCACTCATCAACTTACTCATCCACTCCCTCACTCATCCACTCACTCACTCGCTCACTCACACACTCATCCACTCACTCATCCACTCACTCACTCACTCATCCACTCACTCACCCACCCACTCACTCACCCACTCACTCACTCACTCACCCACTCACTCACTCACCCACCCACTCACCCACTCACTCACCCACTCACCCACTCACACACACACTCACTCACCCACTCACTCACCCATTCACTCACTCACTGACGCCCCCACTCACCCACTCACTCACTCACTCACCCAATCACTCACTCACTCACCCACTCACTCACCCACCCACCCACCCACTCACTCACTCATCAACTTACTCATCCACTCACTCACTCATCCACTCACTCACTCGCTCACTCACCCACTCACTCACCCACTCACCCACTCACTCACCCACTCACCCACTCACTCACTCACTCACCCACTCACTCACTCACCCACTCACTCACTCACCCACTCACTCACCCACTCACCCACTCACTCAGTCACTCACCCACTCACTCACTCACCCACTCACCCACCCACTCACCCACCCACTCACTCACACACTCACTCACTCACTCACCCACTCACTCACTCACTCACCCACCCACCCACCCACTCACCCACTCACACACCCACTCACCCACTCACTCACTCACCCACCCACTCACTCACTCACCCACCCACCCACCCACTCACCCACTCACCCACTCACCCACCCACTCACTCATCCACCCACTCACTCACCCACTCACCCACCCACTCACTCACCCAATCACTCACCCACTCACTCACCCACTCACCCACCCACTCACTTACCCACTCACTCACTCACCCACTCACTCACTCACTCACCCACTCACTCACTCACTCACCCACTCACCCACCCACCCACTCACTCACTCACCCACCCACCCACTCACTCACTCACCCACTCACCCACCCACTCACTCACTCACTCACCCACTCACCCACCCACCCACCCACTCACTCACTCACCCACTCACTCACTCACTCACCCACCCACCCACTCACTCACCCACTCACCCACCCACTCACTCACCCACCCACTCACTCACTCACCCACCCACTCACTCACCCACCCACCCACCCACTCACCCACTCACCCACCCACTCACTCACCCACTCACCCACCCACTCATCCACCCACTCACCCACCCACCCACTCACCCACCCACCCACTCACCCACCCACTCACCCACTCATCCACCCACCCACTCACCCACTCACCCCCCCACTCACCCTCCTCACCGCTGTGCCCGCAGGCCGCAGGCAGAGTAAGCGTCAGCTGCGTAACGAGAAGGACAAACCCCTCCCCCCACTACTCGCCAGGGTGGGCGGCAACATCGAGGTGGGTGGGTGGGTGAGTGAGTGGGTGAGTGAGTTGGTGGGTGAGTGAGTGGGTGAGTGGGTGAGTGAGTGGGTGAGTGAGTGGGTGGGTGGGTGAGTGAGTGGGTGGGTGAGTGGGTGAGTGAGTGAGTGGGTGAGTGGGTGAGTGGGTGAGTGAGTGAGTGAGTCAGTGAGTCAGTGGGTGAGTGAGTCAGTGAGTGAGTGAGTGGGTGAGTGGGTGAGTGGGTGGGTGAGTGAGTGGGTGGGTGAGTGAGTGGGTGAGTGAGTGGGTGAGTGAGTGAGTGGGTGAGTGGGTGGGTGGGTAGGTAAGTGAGTGAGTGGGTGGGTGGCTGGGTGCGTGGGTGAGTGGTTGAGTGATTGGGTGAGTGAGTGGGTGGGTGGTAGCTATTGACAGAGCGCAGCCTGCAAGCCTGCTATTATTACGAAGTAACACGCAACACACATTCCTTACAGGTGAGTCACCTGCCAAGTGCCTGATTTACTGGGGGGCACGTGCCCCCTACCACCCCCCTCCCCCCCAATGATCCCATCTAAACCCCCCACTGCCACAGTGCTGATTAGTATTATTACGTGCCCGGGGACTTTACGAGATCATGACAATGTGATTATCAGCTACTCGCTGAATTGTGCCCAGTTGCGTCTACAGATTCCACGACTTCCACAGAAGGCAATCGACGGCTTCAGCGAGCACGATGGGGGAAACAATGATACTAAAAAAAATATATATAAAACAATAGAATTCTCGCGACGTTTCGACTGCAACACCAGCAATCATCATCAGGTGTGAAAACCACAGCTGACGATGATGATGATTGCTGCTTGTGTTACAGTGAAAACCACAGCTGATGATGATGATGATGATTGCTGCTTGTGTTACAGTGAAAACCACAGCTGATGATGATTGTGTTACAGTGAAAACCACAGCTGATGATGATGATGATTGCTGCTTGTGTTACAGTGAAAACCACAGCTGATGACGATGATGATTGCTGCTTGTGTTACAGTGAAAACCACAGCTGATGATGATTGCTGCTTGTGTTACAGTGAAAACCACAGCTGACGATGGTGATGATGATTGTGTTACAGTGAACACCACAGCTGATGATGATTGCTGCTTGTGTTACAGTGAAAACCACAGCTGACTATGATGATTGTGTTACAGTGAAAACCACATCTGATGATGATTGCTGCTTGTGTTACAGTGAAAACCACAGCTGATGATGATGATGATGATTGCTGCTTGTGCTACAGTGAAAACCACAGCTGATGATGATTGTGTTACAGTGAAAACCGCAGCTGATGATGATGATGATTGCTGCTTGTGTTACAGTGGAAACCACAGCTGATGACGATGATGATTGCTGCTTGTGTTACAGTGAAAACCACAGCTGATGATGATGATGATGATTGCTGCTTGTGTTACAGTGAAAACCACAGCTGATGATGATTGTGTTACAGTGAAAACCACAGCTGATGATGATGATGATTGCTGCTTGTGTTACAGTGGAAACCACAGCTGATGACGATGATGATTGCTGCTTGTGTTACAGTGAAAACTACAGCTGATGATGATGATTGCTTGTGTTACAGTGAAAACCGCAGCTGATGATGATGATGATGATTGCTGCTTGTGTTACAGTGGAAACCACAGCTGATGACGATGATGATTGCTGCTTGTGTTACAGTGAAAACCACAGCTGATGATGATGATGATTGCTGCTTGTGTTACAGTGAAAACCACAGCTGATGATGATTGTGTTACAGTGAAAACCACAGCTGATGATGATGATGATGATTGCTGCTTGTGTTACAGTGAAAACCACAGCTGATGATGATGATTGCTGCTTGTGTTACAGTGAAAACCACAGCTGATGATTGCTGCTTGTGTTACAGTGAAAACCACAGCTGATGATGATGATTGCTGCTTGTGTTACAGTGAAAACCACAGCTGATGATGATGATGATGATTGCTGCTTGTGTTACAGTGAAAACCACAACTGATGATGATAATGATTGCCGCTGGTGTTACAGTGAAAACCACAACTGATGATGATGATTGCTGCTTGTGTTACAGTGAAAACCACAGCTGATGATGATGATTGCTGCTTGTGTTACAGTGAAAACCACAGCTGATGATGATGATGATGATTGCTGCTTGTGTTACAGTGAAAACCACAACTGATGATGATAATGATTGCCGCTGGTGTTACAGTGAAAACCACAACTGATGATGATGATTGCTGCTTGTGTTACAGTGAAAACCACAGCTGACGATGATTGCCGCTTGTGTTACAGTGAAAACCACAGCTGATGATGATGATTGCTGCTTGTGTTACAGTGAAAACCACAGCTGATGATGATTGCTGCTTGTGTTACAGTGAAAACCACAGCTGATGATGATTGCTGCTTGTGTTACAGTGAAAACCACAGCTGATGATGATTGCTGCTTGTGTTACAGTGAAAACCACAGCTGATAATGATTGCTGCTGGTGTTACAGTGAAAACCACAGCTGATGATAATGATTGCTGCTTGTATTACAGTGAAAACCACAGCTGATGATGATAGCTGCTTGTGTTACAGTGAAAACCACAGCTGCTGATGATTGCTGCTTGTGTTACAGTGAAAACCACAGCTGACGATGATGATTGCGGCTTGTGTTACAGTGAAAACCACAGCTGATAATGATTGCTGCTTGTGTTACAGTGAAAACCACAGCTGATGATGATGATGATTGCTGCTTGTGTTACAGTGAAAACCACAGCTGATAATGATTGCTGCTTGTGTTACAGTGAAAACCACAGCTGATGATGATGATGATGATTGCTGCTTGTGTTACAGTGAAAACCACAGCTGATGATGATGATTGCGGCTTGTGTTACAGTGAAAACCACAGCTGATAATGATTGCTGCTTGTGTTACAGTGAAAACCACAGCTGATGATGATGATGATTGCTGCTTGTGTTACAGTGAAAACCACAGCTGATGATGATGATTGCCGCTTGTGTTACAGTGAAAACCACAGCTGGTGATGATTGCTGCTTGTGTTACAGTGAAAACCACAGCTGACGATGATGATTGCTGCTTGTGTTACAGTGAAAACCACAGCTGATGATGATGATGATGATTGCTGCTTGTGTTACAGTGAAAACCACAGCTGACGATGATTGCTGCTTGTGTTACAGTGAAAACCACAGCTGACGATGATTGTCGCTTGTGTTACAGTGAAAACCACAGCTGATGATGATTGCCGCTTGTGTTACAGTGAAAACCACAGCTGACGATGATGATTGCAGCTTGTGTTATAGTGAAAACCACAGCTGACGATGATTGTGTTACAGTGAAAACCACAGCTGATGATGATTGCTGCTTGTGTTACAGTGTAAACCACAGCTGATGATGATTGCTGCTTGTGTTACAGTGAAAACCACAGCTGACGATGATGATTTGCTGCTTGTGTTACAGTGAAAACCACAACTGATGATGATGATTGCTGCTTGTGTTACAGTGAAAACCACAGCTGATGATGATGATGATGATTGCTCCTTGTGTTAGAGTGAAAACCACAGCTGATGATGATTTGCTGCTTGTGTTACAGTGAAAACCACAACTGATGATGATGATTGCTGCTTGTGTTACAGTGAAAACCACAGCTGATGATGATGATGATGATTGCTGCTTGTGTTACAGTGAAAACCACAGCTGACGAAGATGATTTGCTGCTTGTGTTACAGTGAAAACCACAGCTGATGATGATTGCCTCTTGCGGTACAGTGAAAACCACAGCTGATGATGAAGATTGCTGCTTGTGTTACAGTGAAAACCACAGCTGATGATGATGATGATTGCTGCTTGTGTTGCAGTGAAAACCACAACTGATGATGATGATTGCTGCTTGTGTTACAGTGGAAACCACAGCTGATGATGATGATTGCCGCTTGTGTTACAGTGAAAACCACAGCTGATGATGATTGTGTTACAGTGAAAACCACAGCTGACGATGATGATTGCTGATTGTGTTACAGTGAAAACCACAGCTGATGATGATGATTTGCTGCTTGTGTTACAGTGAAAACCACAGCTGATGATGATGATTGCTGCTTGTGTTACAGTGAAAACCACAACTGATGATGATGATTGCTGCTTGTGTTACAGTGGAAACCACAGCTGATGATGATGATTGCCGCTTGTGTTACAGTGAAAACCACAGCTGATGATGATTGTGTTACAGTGGAAACCACAGCTGATGATGATTGCTGCTTGTGTTACAGTGAAAACAACAGCTGATGATGATTGCTGCTTGTGTTACAGTGAACACCACAGCTGACGATGATGATTGCTGCTTGTGTTACAGTGAAAACCACAACTGCTGATGATGATTGCTGCTTGTGTTACAGTGTAAAACCACAGCTGATGATGATGATTGCTGCTTGTGTTACAGTGAAAACCACAGCTGATGACGATGATTGCTGCTTGTGTTACAGTTAAAACCACAGCTGATGATGATGATGATTGCTGCTTGTGTTACAGTGAAAACCACAGCTGATGATGATGATTGCTGCTTGTGTTACAGTGAAAACCACAGCTGATGATGATGATTGCTGCTTGTGTTACAGTGAAAACCACAGCTGACGATGATGATTGCCGCTTGTGTTACAGTGGAAACCACAGCTGATGATGATTGCTGCTTGTGTTACAGTGAAAACCACAGCTGATGATTGCTGCGTGTGTTACAGTGAAAACCACAGCTGATGATGATTGCTGCTTGTGTTACAGTGAAAACCACAGCTGACGATGATGATTGTGTTACAGTGAAAACCACAGCTGATGATGATGATTGCTGCTTGTGTTACAGTGAAAACCACAGCTGATGATGATGATGATTGCTGCTTGTGTTACAGTGAAAACCACAGCTGAAGATGATTGTGTTACAGTGGAAACCACAGCTGATGATGATTGCCTCTTGTGTTACAGTGAAAACCACAGCTGATGATGATTGCTGCTTGTGTTACAGTGAAAACCACAGCTGTCGATGATGATTGCTGCTTGTGTTACAGTGAAAACTACAGCTGATGATGATGATTGCTGCTTGTGTTACAGTGAAAACCACAGCTGATGATGATTGCCGCTTGTGTTACAGTGAAAACCACAGCTGATGATGATGATTGCTGCTTGTGTTACAGTGAAAACCACAACTGATGATGATGATTGCTGCTTGTGTTACAGTGAAAACCACAGCTGATGATGATTGCTGCTTGTGTTACAGTGAAAACCACAGCTGATGATGATTGCCTCTTGTGTTACAGTGAAAACCACAGCTGATGATGATGATTGCTGCTTGTGTTACAGTGAAAACCACAGCTGACGATGATGATTGCTGCTTGTGTTACAGTGAAAACCGCAGCTGATGATGATGATGATTGCCGCTTGTGTTACAGTGAAAACCACGGCTGACGAAGATGATTGCTGCTTGTGTTACAGTGAAAACCACAGCTGATGATGATGATTGCTGCTTGTGTTACAGTGAAAACCACAGCTGATGATGATGATTGCTGCTTGAGTTACAGTGAAAACCACAGCTGACGATGATTGTGTTACAGTGGAAACCACAGCTGATTATGATTGCTGCTTGTGTTACAGTGAAAACCGTAGCTGATGATGATTGCTGCTTGTGTTACAGTGAAAACCGTAGCTGATGATGATTGCTGCTTGTGTTACAGTGAAAACCGCAGCTGATGACGATGATGATTGCTACTTGTGTTACAGTGAAAACCACAGCTGACGATGATGATGATTGCTGATTGTGTTACAGTGATAACCACAGCTGATGATGATGATTGCTGCTTGTGTTACAGTGAAAACCACAGCTGACGATGATGATTACCGCTTGTGTTACAGTGAAAACCACAGCTGATGATGATTGTGTTACAGTGAAAACCACAGCTGATGATGATGATTGCTGCTTGTGTTACAGTGAAAACCACAGCTGACGATGATGATTGCGGCTTGTGTTACAGTGAAAACCATAGCTGATGATGATTGCTGCTTGTGTTACAGTGAAAACCACAGCTGATGATGATGATTGCTGCTTGTGTTACAGTGAAAACCACAGCTGATAATGATTGCTGCTTGTGTTACAGTGAAAACCACAGCTGATGATGATGATGATTGCTGCTTGTTTTACAGTGAAAACCATAGCTGATGATGATTGCTGCTTGTGTTACAGTGTAAAATCACAGCTGACGATGATGATTGCTGCTTGTGTTACAGTGAAAACCATAGCTGATGATGATTGCTGCTTGTGTTACAGTGAAAACCACAGCTGACGATGATGATTGCTGCTTGTGTTACAGTGAAAACCACAGCTGATGATGAAGATAGCTTCGTGTGTTACAGTGAAAACCACAGCTGATCATGATTGTGTTACAGTGAAAACCACAGCTGATGATGATGATTGCTGCTTGTATTACAGTGAAAACCACAGCTGACGATAATGATTGCTGCTTGTGTTACAGTGAAAACCACAGCTGATAATCATGATTGCTGCTTGTATTACAGTGAAAACCACAGCTGTAAAGTCACCACCGCGTAGAAGGGAAACAATAAAATAATAAAAATATAAAACAATAAAATTATTATTCTTGGTTCTTTCGGTAAAGTCACCACCACGTTAGAATGGAAACAATAAAATAATAAAAATATAAAACAATAAAATTATTATTCTTGGTTCTTTCGGTTAAAGTCACCACCGCGTAGAAGGGAAACAATAAAATAATAAAAATATAAAACAATAAAATTATTGTAAAACAATAAAATTATTATTCTTGGTTCTTTCGATAAAGTCACCGCCACGTAGATAGGAAACAATAAAATAATAAAAATATAAAACAATAAAATTATTGTAAAACAATAAAATTATTATTCTTGGTTCTTTCGGTAAAGTCACCACCACGTTAGAATGGAAACAATAAAATAATAAAAATATAAAACAATAAAATTATTATTCTTGGTTCTTTCGGTAAAGTCACCGCCACGTAGAAGGGAAACAATAAAATAATAATAACAAAAAATATCATCAATTAATTGTTTCCCTTCTACGTGGTGACTTTACCGAACGAATCAAGAATATTAAAAGAACCACGCTCTGATTAATATCTAGGTGTGTGCATTTGTCCTTGAAACTGATTGACCAACAGCAGAGAGAGAGAGAGCAAGAGATTAGTGGGCTTTATTTTGAAAGCCCAGTCTAAGAGCGGCGTCGGACCAGAGGATGAAAAAAACCTCTTGAAGATTAAATATAAATTGGGTCACAGGTCCTTACAGTGATCACTGATACGTTGAAATTACGGCTTTGGTTTTTGGTGCTTTGGAAAATGATTTTTTAATTATTATTATTATTCATGGTTTGGACATGTTTGTGTTGGTGTTGTAGCACGGAGTTTAGACCGAGGGCCTTAATCTAATTCAGTCGTCTTGAATTTCCACTTGAAGCTCTCGTGAATGCGAGGATTCACCTACTTTGGTCCTTTCGGTAAAGTCACCGCCACGTAGAGTGATAATAAAATAATGAATTGATAAAATAACAATAATGATAAAATAATAAATTGATAAAATAACAATAATAATAAAATAATAAATTGATAAAATAACAATAATGATAAAATAATGAATTGATAAAATAACAATAATAATAAAATAATAAATTGATAAAATAACAATAATGATAAAATAATGAATTGATAAAATAACAATAATAATAAAATAATAAATTGATAAAATAACAATAATAATAAAATAATTATTTGATAAAATGGCAATGAGGATAAAATAATAAAATAAAATACGATAAAATAATAAATTAAACAATAGGATTGGAACAATAAGTTAATAAAATAAGGATAAAATAATAAATTAATAAAATACCACAATAATATTCTCACGACGTTTCGGCCACAACACAAGTGGCCTTCATCAGGTCTCGTCCCTTCACCTGATGAAGGCCACTTGTGTTGTGGCCGAAACGTCGTGAGAATTGTATTGTGTTAATTTATAAATTTATTATTTTATTAATTTATTCTCAATCTAAGTTGTCTTGTTGTTGTTGTTGTTTGACTTTTCATCACGCTGGGATTTGTTCGCAACGCTTTTTTATTTTTTCAGGAATATTTTTTTGGGCCGTTTTTAAAAAAATAAAATAAAATAAAATTTTGTCGTCACGGATTTTCAGAATTTTGCACAAAGTCAGGCGCGGTCACTTTAAGATTTTCCTTGTTCGTGTTTTAGTTTTTGTTGTTTTCGTTTCGTTTGTCGTGGTGGTGGTCGCACCCCCATTCAAGAGCAGAATGACTCCACAGGGCTATACCAACATTTTTTTTTAAATTAAAAATGTTTTGATTTAAAGCTTTCGTGACTGCAGTAATTCATAATGTTAGTTCTTTCGGTAAAGTCACGTTGAAGGGAAACAACAAAATAATAAAATATATATTATTTTGTTGTTTAAAATAATAAAATATATATTATTTTGTTCTTTCCCTTCAACGTGACTTTACCGAAAGAACTAAGCATATAAAAATGTTTTAAAAAATATATTTTTTTTAAATAGAAAAAATGTTTTAATTATTTTTAATTTTTAAAAAAAAAATAAAAAATATATTTTTTTAATTTAAAAAAAATTGTAATTTTTTTTATTTAAAAAAATGTAACATTTTTTAACATTTTTTATTTGACATTTTTTTTAAATGTAAAAAAAAATTAAATTAAAAAAAATTATTTTAAAAAAATGTAAAAATTTTTTTTTTTAATTTAAAAAAAAATAAAAAATGAATGAAGCCAGCGGTCGTGAGCTAGCCCCCCACCCCCTGCTGTGCCCCCCACCCCGCCCCCTGCCGTGCCCCCCACCCAACCCCGCTGCCCCCCCAACTCTCCGGCCGCAGGTGCTGGGCTTCAACGTGCGTCAGCGCAAGGCGTTTGTGAACGCCATCATGCGCTACGGGATGCCTCCACAGGACGCGTTCAGCGCCCACTGGCTCGTCAGGGACCTCAGGGGGAAGAGCGAAAAGGAATTCCGGTGAGGGCGGGGCTTAGCAGGGGGAGGGGCCTAGGGGAGGAGAGAGAGAGAGAGGTGGGGGGTGGGGGTGGTGGGGGAGAGGGGAGGGGGCGTGGGGGTATGGGGGGTGGGGTGGGGGGGTTGGGGGAGGAGGGGGGGGGGCGTAATGGAGTCTGTCTGTGTGTGTGTCTGTGTGTGTCTGTGTGTGTGTGTCTCTGTGTGTGTGTCTGTGTGTGTGTCTCTGTGTGTGTGTCTCTGTGTGTGTGTCTCTGTGTGTGTGTGTCTCTGTGTGTGTGTGTCTGTGTGTCTGTCTGTGTGTGTGTCTGTGTGTGTGTGTCTGTGTGTGTGTGTCTGTGTGTGTGTGTGTCTGTCTGTGTGTGTGTGTCTGTGTGTGTCTGTGTGTGTGTGTCTGTGTGTGTGTGTCTGTGTGTGTGTGTGTCTGTGTGTGTCTGTGTGTGTGTGTCTGTGTGTGTGTGTCTGTGTGTGTGTGTCTGTGTGTGTGTGTCTGTGTGTGTGTGTCTGTGTGTGTCTGTGTCTGTGTGTCTGTGTGTGTGTGTCTGTGTGTGTGTGTCTGTGTGTGTGTGTCTGTGTGTATGTGTCTGTGTGTATGTGTCTATGTGTGTGTATCTGTGTGTGTGTGTCTGTGTGTGTGTCTGTGTGTGTGTGTCTGTGTGTGTGTCTGTGTGTCTGTGTGTGTGTCTGTGTGTGTGTGTCTGTGTGTGTGTCTGTGTGTCTCTGTGTGTGTCTGTGTGTGTGTCTCTGTCTGTGTGTCTCTGTGTGTCTGTGTGTCTGTGTGTGTGTCTATGTGTATGTGTGTCTATCTGTGTGTCTCTGTGTGTCTGTGTGTGTGTCTCTGTGAGTGTCTCTGTGTGTCTCTGTCTGTGTGTCTGTGTGTGTGTGTCTCTGTGTGTGTCTCTGTGTGTGTCTGTGTGTGTCTCTGTCTGTGTGTCTGTGTGTGTGTGTGTCTCTGTGTGTGTCTCTGTTTGTGTGTCTCTGTGTGTGTGTCTCTGTGTGTGTCTCTGTGTGTCTGTGTGTGTGTCTGTGTGTGTGTCTCTGTGTGTGTCTCTGTGTGTCTCTGTGTGTCTCTGTATGTGTGTCTGTGTGTGTGTCTCTGTGTGTGTCTCTGTATGTGTGTCTCTGTATGTGTGTCTGTGTGTGTGTCTGTGTGTGTGTCTCTGTGTGTGTCTCTGTGTGTGTCTCTGTATGTGTGTCTGTGTGTGTGTCTCTGTGTGTCCGTGTGTGTGTATCTGTGTGTGTCTTTGTCTGTGTGTCTCTGTGTGTGTGTCTCTGTGTGTCTGTGTGTGTGTCTCTGTCTGTGTGTCTCTGTGTGTGTGTGTCTCTGTGTGTGTGTCTCTGTTTGTGTGTCTCTGTGTGTTTTTGTGTGTCTCTGTGTGTCTCTGTGTGTCTCTGTGTGTGTGTCTCTGTGTGTGTCTCTGTGTGTCTCTGTGTGTCTCCCCGTGTCTCTCTCCCCGTGTCTCAGGGCCTACGTGTCTCTCTTCATGCGTCATGTGTCTCTATGTGTGTCTCTGTGTGTCTGTGTGTGTCTCTGTGTCTCTCCGTGTCTCCCCGTGTCTCTGTGTGTCTCTCCGTGTCTCTGTGTGTCTCCCCGTGTCTCTCTCTCCGTGTCTCAGGGCCTACGTGTCTCTTCATGCGTCACCTGTGTCTCTGTGTGTCTCTGTGTGTCTCTGTGTGGGTGTCTCTCTGTGTGTCTCCCCGTGTCTCTGTCTGTGTGTCTCCCCGTGTCTCTCTCCCCGTGTCTCAGGGCCTACGTGTCTCTCTTCATGCGTCACCTGTGTCTCTGTGTGTGTCTCTCTGTGTCTCTCCGTGTCTCTGTCTGTGTGTCTCAGGGCCACGTGTCTCTCTTCATGCGTCATCTGTGTCTCTGTGTGTCTCTGTGTGTGTGTCTCTGTGTGTGTGTCTCTGTTTGTCTCCCCGTGTGTCTGTGTGTCTCTGTGAGTCCCTGTGTCTCTGTGTGTGTCTCTGAGTGTCTCCCCGTGTCTCTGTGTGTCTCTGTGATTCTCTGTGTCTCTGTGTGTCTCTCTCTGTGTCTCCCCGTATCTCTCCCCGTGTCTCTGTATGTGTGTCTCAGGGCCTACGTGTCTCTCTTCATGCGTAACCTGTGTCTCTGTGTGTCTCTGTGTGTCTCTGTGTCTCTCTGTGTCTCCCCGTGTCTCTGTCTGTGTGTCTCAGGGCCTACGTGTCTCTCTTCATGCGTCATCTGTGTCTCTGTGTGTGTCTCTGTGTGTGTGTCTCTGTGTGTGTGTCTGTGTGTGTGTGTCTCTCTGTGTGTGTCTCCCCGTGTCTCCCCGTGTCTCTGTCTGTGTGTCTCAGGGCCTACGTATCTCTCTTCACGCGTCACCTGTGTCTCTGTGTGTGTCTCTGTGTGTGTGTCTCTGTGTGTCTCTGTGTGTGTGTCTCTCTGTGTGTCTCCCCGTGTCTCCCCGTGTCTCTGTGTGTCTCCCCGTGTCTCTGTCTGTGTGTCTCAGGGCCTACGTGTCTCTCTTCATGCGTCATCTGTGTCTCTGTGTGTCTCTGTGTGTGTGTCTGTGTGTGTGTGTGTCTGTGTGTGTGTCTCTGTGTGTCTCCCCGTGTCTCTGTGTGTCTCTGTATCTATCTGTGTGTCTCCCCGTGTCTCTGTCTGTGTGTCTCAGGGCCTACGTGTCTCTCTTCATGCGTCACCTGTGTCTCTGTGTGTCTCTGTGTGTGTGTCTCTGTGTGTCTCTGTGTGTCTGTGTGTGTCTCCCCGTGTCTCTGTGTGTGTGTCTCAGGGCCTACGTGTCTCTCTTCATGCGTCATCTGTGTCTCTGTGTGTGTCTCTGTGTGTGTCTCTGTATGTGTCGCTTGTGTCTCTGTGTGTGTCTCTCCCTGTGTCTCCCCGTGTCTCTGTCTGTGTGTCTCAGGGCCTACGTGTCTCTCTTCATGCGTCACCTGTGTCTCTGTGTGTCTCTCTGTGTGTCTCTGTGTCTCTCTGTGTGTGTCTCTGTGTGTCTCTGTGTGTGTGTCTCCCCGTGTCTCTGTGTGTGTGTGTCAGGGCCTACGTGTCTCTCTTCATGCGTCACCTGTGTCTCTGTGTGTGTCTCTGTGTGTCTCTGTGTGTCTCTCCGTGTCTCCCCGTGTCTCTTTGTGTGTCTCTCCGTGTCTCTGTGTGTCTCAGGGCCTACGTGTCTCTCTTCATGCGTCATCTGTGTCTCTGTGTGTGTCTCTGTGTGTGTCTCTGTGTGTGTGTCTCTGTGTGTGTCTCTGTGTGTCTGTGTGTGTCTCTGTGTCTCTCTGTGTCTCTGTCTGTGTGTCTCAGGGCCTACGTGTCTCTCTTCATGCGTCATCTGTGTCTCTGTGTGTCTCTGTGTGTGTGTCTCTGTGTCTCTGTGTGTGTCTCTCTGTGTGTGTCTCTCTCTGTGTCTCTGTGTGTGTGTCTCTGTGTGTCTCTGTGTCGCTCTGTGTGTCTCCCCGTGTCTCTGTGTGTCTCTGTGTGTGTGTCTCTGTGTCTCTGTGTGTGTCTCTCTGTGTGTGTCTCTCTCTGTGTCTCTGTGTGTGTGTCTCTGTGTGTCTCTGTGTCTCTCTGTGTGTCTCCCCGTGTCTCTGTCTGTGTGTCTCAGGGCCTACGTGTCTCTCTTCATGCGTCACCTGTGTCTCTCTGTGTGTCTCTGTGTCTCTCTCTGTGTCTCTGTGTGTGTCTCTGTGTGTGTCGCTGTGTGTCTCTGTGTGTGTGTCTCTCCCTGTATCTCCCCGTGTCTCTGTGTGTGTGTCTCAGGGCCTACGTGTCTCTCTTCATGCGTCATCTGTGTCTCTGTGTGTCTCTGTGTGTGTGCCTCTGTATGTCTCTGTGTGTGTCTCTGTGTCTGTGTCTGTGTCTCTCCCCGTGTCTCTGTCTGTGTGTCTCAGGGCCTACGTGTCTCTCTTCATGCGTCATCTGTGTCTCTGTGTGTCTCTGTGTGTGTGTCTCTGTGTGTCTCTATGTATCTCTGTCTGTCGCTGTGTGTCTCTGTGTATCTCTGTGTGTCTCTGTGTGTTTCTCTGTGTGTCTCTGTGTGTTTCTGTGTGTGTGTCTCTGTGTGTCTCTGTGTATCTCTGTGTGTCTCTGTGTGTCTCTGTGTATCTCTGTGTGTCTCTGTGTGTCTCTCTGTGTGTCTCTGTGTGTCTCTGTGTGTGTGTCTCTGTGTGTGTCTGTGTGTGTGTCTCAGGGCCTACGTGTCTCTCTTCATGCGTCATCTGTGTCTCTGTGTGTGTCTCCCCGTGTATCCCCGTGTCTCTCTGTGTCTCCCCGTGTCTCTGTGTGTCTCAGGGCCTACGTGTCTCTCTTCATGCGTCATCTGTGTCTCTGTGTCTCTGTGTGTCTCTGTGTGTCTCTGTGTGTGTCTCTGTGTCTCTGTGTGTGTCTCCCCGTGTCTCTGTGTGTGTGTCTCAGGGCCTACGTGTCTCTCTTCATGCGTCATCTGTGTCTCTGTGTGTCTGTGTGTCTCTGTGTGTCTCTGTGTGTGTCTCTGTGTCTCTGTGTGTGTCTCCCCGTGTCTCTGTGTGTGTGTCTCAGGGCCTACGTGTCTCTCTTCATGCGTCATCTGTGTCTCTGTGTGTGTCTCCCCGTGTCTCCCCGTGTCTATCTGTGTCTCCCCGTGTCTCTGTTTGTCTCAGGGCCTACGTGTCTCTCTTCATGCGTCATCTGTGTCTCTGTGTGTGTCTCTGTGTGTCTCCCCGTGTCTCTGTGTGTCTCCCCGTGTCTCTGTCTGTGTGTCTCAGGGCCTACGTGTTTCTCTTCATGCGTCATCTGTGTCTCTGTGTGTCTGTGTGTCTCTGTGTGTCTCTGTGTGTCCCTGTGTGTGTCTCTGTGTGTGTCTCCCCGTGTCTCTGTGTGTGTGTCTCAGGGCCTACGTGTCTCTCTTCATGCATCATCTGTGTCTCTGTGTGTCTGTGTGTCTCCCCGTGTCTCTGTGTGTCTCTGTGATTCTCTGCGTCTCTGTGTGTGTCTCTGTGTCTCTCCCCGTGTCTCCCCGTGTCTCTGTGTGTGTGTCTCAGGGCCTACGTGTCTCTCTTCATGCGTCATCTGTGTCTCTGTGTGTGTGTCTCTGTGTGTCTCTGTGTGTCTCCCCGTGTCTCTCTCCCCGTGTCTCAGGGCCTACGTGTCTCTCTTCATGCGTCACCTGTGTCTCTGTGTGTGTCTCTGTGTGTCTCTGTGTGTGTGTCTCTGTGTGTCTCCCCGTGTCTCTGTGTCTCTCCCTGTGTCTCCCCGTGTCTCTGTGTGTGTCTCTGTGTGTGTGTCTCAGGGCCTACGTGTCTCTCTTCATGCGTCACCTGTGTCTCTGTGTGTGTCTCTGTGTGTCTCTGTGTGTGTGTCTCTGTGTGTCTCCCCGTGTCTCTGTGTCTCTCCCTGTGTCTCCCCGTGTCTCTGTGTGTGTCTCTGTGTGTGTGTCTCAGGGCCTACGTGTCTCTCTTCATGCGTCACCTGTGTCTCTGTGTGTGTCTCTGTGTGTCTCTGTGTGTGTGTCTCTGTGTGTCTCTCCGTGTCTCTGTGTCTCTCCCTGTGTCTCTGTGTGTGTCTCTGTGTGTGTCTCAGGGCCTACGTGTCTCTCTTCATGCGTCACCTGTGTCTCTGTGTGTGTCTCTGTGTGTCTCTGTGTGTGTGTCTCTGTGTGTCTCCCCGTGTCTCTGTGTCTCTCCCTGTGTCTCCCCGTGTCTCCCCGTGTCTCTGTCTGTGTCTCAGGGCCTACGTGTCTCTCTTCATGCGTCATCTGTGTCTCTGTGTGTCTCCCCGTGTCTCTGTGTGTCTCAGGGCCTACGTGTCTCTCTTCATGCGTCATCTGTGTCTCTGTGTGTGTCTCTGTGTCTCTCTGTGTGTCTCTGTGTGTCTCTGTGTGTGTCTCTGTGTGTGTCTCTCCGTGTCTCTGTGTGTCTCTGTGTCTCTCCCCTTGTCTCTGTCTGTGTGTCTCAGGGCCTACGTGTCTCTCTTCATGCGTCATCTGTGTCTCTGTGTCTCTGTGTGTGTCTCTGTGTCTCTCCCCGTGTCTCTGTGTGTGTGTCTCAGGGCCTACGTGTCTCTCTTCATGCGTCATCTGTGTCTCTGTGTGTCTCTGTGTGTGTCTCTGTGTGTGTCTCTGTCTGTGTGTCTCAGGGCCTACGTGTCTCTCTTCATGCGTCATCTGTGTCTCTGTGTGTCTCTGTGTATGTGTCTCTGTGTGTCTCTGTGTGTGTGTCTCAGGGCCTACGTGTCTCTCTTCATGCGTCATCTGTGTCTCTGTGTGTCTGTGTGTGTGTCTCTGTGTCTCTGTCTGTGTGTCTCAGGGCCTACATGTCTCTCTTCATGCGTCATCTGTGTCTCTGTGTGTCTCTGTGTGTGTCTCTCTGTGTCTCTGTCTGTGTGTCTCAGGGCCTACGTGTCTCTCTTCATGCGTCATCTGTGTCTCTGTGTGTGTCTCTGTGTCTCTGTCTGTGTGTCTCAGGGCCTACGTGTCTCTCTTCATGCGTCATCTGTGTCTCTGTGTCTCTGTGTGTGTGTCTCTGTGTGTCTCTGTGTGTGTGTCTCAGGGCCTACGTGTCTCTCTTCATGCGTCATCTGTGTCTCTGTGTGTCTCTGTGTGTGTCTCTGTGTCTCTGTGTGTGTGTCTCAGGGCCTACGTGTCTCTCTTCATGCGTCATCTGTGTCTCTGTGTGTGTCTCTGTGTGTCTCTGTGTCTCCCCGTGTCTCTGTGTGTGTGTCTCAGGGCCTACGTGTCTCTCTTCATGCGTCACCTGTGTCTCTGTGTGTCTCCCCGTATCTCCCTGTGTCTCTGTGTCTCTCTGTGTGTCCCCGTGTCTCTGTCTGTGTGTCTCAGGGCCTACGTGTCTCTCTTCATGCGTCATCTGTGTCTCTGTGTGTCTCTTTGTTTCCCTGTGTCTCTGTGTGTGTCTCAGGGCCTACGTGTCTCTCTTCATGCGTCATCTGTGTCTCTGTGTGTGTCTCTGTGTGTGTGTCTCTGTGTCTCTGTGTGTCTCTGTGTGTGTGTGTCTCTGTGTGTCTCCCCGTGTCTCTGTGTGTGTGTCTCAGGGCCTACGTGTCTCTCTTCATGCGTCATCTGTGTGTCTCTGTGTCTCTGTGTGTGTCTCTGTGTCTCTGTGTCTCTGTGTGTGTCTCTGTGTCTCTCCCCGTGTCTCTGTGTGTGTGTCTCAGGGCCTACGTGTCTCTCTTCATGCGTCATCTGTGTCTCTGTGTGTCTCTGTGTGTGTCTCTGTGTGTGTCTCTGTCTGTGTGTCTCAGGGCCTACGTGTCTCTCTTCATGCGTCATCTGTGTCTCTGTGTGTCTCTGTGTATGTGTCTCTGTGTGTCTCTGTGTGTGTGTCTCAGGGCCTACGTGTCTCTCTTCATGCGTCATCTGTGTCTCTGTGTGTCTGTGTGTGTGTCTCTGTGTCTCTGTCTGTGTGTCTCAGGGCCTACATGTCTCTCTTCATGCGTCATCTGTGTCTCTGTGTGTCTCTGTGTGTGTGTCTCTGTGTCTCTGTCTGTGTGTCTCAGGGCCTACGTGTCTCTCTTCATGCGTCATCTGTGTCTCTGTGTGTGTCTCTGTGTCTCTGTCTGTGTGTCTCAGGGCCTACGTGTCTCTCTTCATGCGTCATCTGTGTCTCTGTGTGTGTCTCTGTGTCTCTGTCTGTGTGTCTCAGGGCCTACGTGTCTCTCTTCATGCGTCATCTGTGTCTCTGTGTCTCTGTGTGTGTGTCTCTGTGTGTCTCTGTGTGTGTGTCTCAGGGCCTACGTGTCTCTCTTCATGCGTCATCTGTGTCTCTGTGTGTCTCTGTGTGTGTCTCTGTGTCTCTGTGTGTGTGTCTCAGGGCCTACGTGTCTCTCTTCATGCGTCATCTGTGTCTCTGTGTGTGTCTCTGTGTGTCTCTGTGTCTCCCCGTGTCTCTGTGTGTGTGTCTCAGGGCCTACGTGTCTCTCTTCATGCGTCACCTGTGTCTCTGTGTGTCTCCCCGTATCTCCCTGTGTCTCTGTGTCTCTCTGTGTGTCCCCGTGTCTCTGTCTGTGTGTCTCAGGGCCTACGTGTCTCTCTTCATGCGTCATCTGTGTCTCTGTGTGTCTCTTTGTTTCCCTGTGTCTCTGTGTGTGTCTCAGGGCCTACGTGTCTCTCTTCATGCGTCATCTGTGTCTCTCTGTGTGTCTCTGTGTGTCTCTGTGTGTGTGTGTGTCTCTGTGTGTCTCTGTGTCTCTGTGTGTGTCTCTCTGTGTCTCTGTGTGTGTGTCTCAGGGCCTACGTGTCTCTCTTCATGCGTCATCTGTGTCTCTCTGTGTGTCTCTGTGTGTCTCTGTGTGTGTGTGTGTCTCTGTGTGTCTCTGTGTCTCTGTGTGTGTCTCTCTGTGTCTCTCTCCCCGTGTCTCAGGGCCTACGTGTCTCTCTTCATGCGTCATCTGTGCGAGCCGGGCGCGGACGGTGCAGACACTTTCGCCGACGGAGTTCCCCGTGAGGGCCTCTCCAGGCAGCACGTGCTCACCCGCATCGGAGTGATGTCGCTCGTCCGCAAGAAGGTGGACACGGCGAGGGGTGACTAGGGGGTGACTAGGGGGTGACTCGGGGGTGACTAGGGGTGACTAGGGGGTGACTAGGGGCCTCTCCAGGCAGCACGTGCTCACCCGCATCGGAGTGATGTCGCTCGTCCGCAAGAAGGTGGACACGGCGAGGGGTGACTAGGGGGTGACTAGGGGGTGACTAGGGGCCTGTCCAGACAGCACGTGCTCACCCGCATCGGAGTGATGTCGCTCGTCCGCAAGAAGGTGGACACGGCGAGGGGTGACTAGGGGGTGACTAGGGGGTGACTAGGGGGTGACTAGGGGGTGACTAGGGGGTGACTAGGGGCCTCTCCAGGCAGCACGTGCTCACCCGCATCGGAGTGATGTCGCTCGTCCGCAAGAAGGTGGACACGGCGAGGGGTGACTAGGGGGTGACTAGGGGGTGACTAGGGGCCTGTCCAGACAGCACGTGCTCACCCGCATCGGAGTGATGTCGCTCGTCCGCAAGAAGGTGGACACGGCGAGGGGTGACTAGGGGGTGACTAGGGGGTGACTAGGGGGTGACTAGGGGGTGACTAGGGGCCTCTCCAGGCAGCACGTGCTCACCCGCATCGGAGTGATGTCGCTCGTCCGCAAGAAGGTGGACACGGCGAGGGGTGACTAGGGGGTGACTAGGGGGTGACTAGGGGGTGACTAGGGGCTTGTCCAGACAGCACGTGCTCACCCGCATCGGAGTGATGTCGCTCGTCCGCAAGAAGGTGGACACGGCGAGGGGTGACTAGGGGGTGACTAGGGGGTGACTAGGGGGTGACTAGGGGGTGACTAGGGGCCTCTCCAGGCAGCACGTGCTCACCCGCATCGGAGTGATGTCGCTCGTCCGCAAGAAGGTGGACACGGCGAGGGGTGACTAGGGGGTGACTAGGGGGTGACTAGGGGGTGACTAGGGGCCTGGCCAGACAGCACGTGCTCACCCGCATCGGAGTGATGTCGCTCGTCCGCAAGAAGGTGGACACGGCGAGGGGTGACTAGGGGGTGACTAGGGGTGACTAGGGGGTGACTAAGGGGTGACTAGGGGGTGACTAGGGGTGACTAGGGGGTGACTAGGGGGTGACTAGGGGCCTCTCCAGACAGCACGTGCTCACCCGCATCGGAGTGATGTCGCTCGTCCGCAAGAAGGTGGACACGGCGAGGGGTGACTAGGGGGTGACTAGGGGGTGACTAGGGGGTGACTAGGGGCTTGTCCAGACAGCACGTGCTCACCCGCATCGGAGTGATGTCGCTCGTCCGCAAGAAGGTGGACACGGCGAGGGGTGACGAGGGGGTGACTAGGGGGTGACTAGGGGGTGACTAGGGGCTCTCCAGACAGCACGTGCTCACCCGCATTGGGGTGATGTCGCTCGTCCGCAAGAAGGTGGACACGGCGGGGGTGACTAGGGGATGTGACTAAGGTGACTATAAGAAACACTATAGGGGTGACTATATGGGCGCTCTATAGGGGTGACTATATGAGGCGACTGGGCGTGAAAACGGGAGATGGTTTTGCATGGATGGTGGACGAATCTGTGAGTGAGTGAGTGGGCGACTCTGTGGCTGAGTGAGTGAGTGGGCGACTCTGTGGCTGAGTGAGTGAGTGGGCGACTCTGTGACTGACTGAGTGAGTGAGTGGGCGACTCTGTGGCTGAGTGAGTGAGTGGGCGACTCTGTGACTGACTGAGTGAGTGGGCGACTCTGTGGCTGAGTGAGTGAGTGGGCGACTCTGTGACTGAGTGAGTGAGTGGACGACTCTGTGACTGAGTGAGTGAGTGGGCGACTCTGTGACTGACTGAGTGAGTGAGTGGGCGACTCTGTGACTGAGTGAGTGAGTGGACGACTCTGTGGCTGAGTGAGTGAGTGGGCGACTCTGTGGCTGAGTGAGTGAGTGGGCGACTCTGTGAATGAGTGAGTGAGTGGGCGACTCTGTGGCTGAGTGAGTGAGTGGGCGACTTTGTGGCTGAGTGAGTGAGTGGGCGACTCTGTGGCTGATTGAGTGAGTGGGCGACTCTGTGACTGAGTGAGTGGGCGACTCTGTGGCTGAGTGAGTGAGTGGGCGACTCTGTGGCTGAGTGAGTGGGCGACTCTGTGACTGAGTGAGTGAGTGGGCGACTCTGTGACTGAGTGAGTGAGTGGACGACTCTGTGACTGAGTGAGTGAGTGGGCGACTCTGTTGCTGAGTGAGTGAGTGGGCGACTCTGTGGCTGAGTGAGTGAGTGAGTGGGCGACTCTGTGGCTGAGTGAGTGAGTGGACGACTCTGTGACTGAGTGAGTGAGTGGGCGACTCTGTTGCTGAGTGAGTGAGTGGGCGACTCTGTGGCTGAGTGAGTGAGTGAGTGGGCGACTCTGTGGCTGAGTGAGTGAGTGGCCGACTCTGTGACTGAGTGAGTGAGTGGGCGACTCTGTGACTGACTGAGTGAGTGGGCGACTCTGTGGCTGAGTGAGTGAGTGAGTGGACGACTCTGTGACTGAGTGAGTGAGTGGACGACTCTGTGACTGAGTGAGTGAGTGGACGACTCTGTGACTGAGTGAGTGAGTTGGCGACTCTGTGACTGAGTGAGTGAGTGGGCGACTCTGTGACTGAGTGAGTGAGTGGGCGACTCTGTGACTGAGTGAGTGAGTGGGCGACTCTGTGGCTGAGTGAGTGAGTGGGCGACTCTGTGACTGAGTGAGTGAGTGGGCGACTCTGTGGCTGAGTGAGTGAGTGGGCGACTCTGCGACTGACTGAGTGAGTGAGTGGGCGACTCTGTGACTGAGTGAGTGGGCGACTCTGTGACTGAGTGAGTGAGTGGGCGACTCTGTGACTGAGTGATTGAGTGGACGACTCTGTGACTGAGTGAGTGAGTGGGCGACTCTGTGACTGAGTGAGTGAGTGGGCGACTCTGTGACTGATTGAGTCAGTGGACGACTCTGTGGCTGAGTGAGTGAGTGGGCGACTCGGTGACTGAGTGAGTGAGTGGGCGACTCTGTGACTGATTGAGTCAGTGGACGACTCTGTGGCTGAGTGAGTGAGTGGGCGACTCGGTGACTGAGTGGGCGACTCTGTGACTGAGTGAGTGAGTGAGTGGGCGACTCTGTGACTGACTGAGTGAGTGAGTGGGCGACTCTGTGGCTGAGTGAGTGAGTGGCCGACTCTGTGACTGAGTGAGTGAGTGAGTGGGCGACTCTGTGGCTGAGTGAGTGAGTGGGCGACTTTGTGGCTGAGTGAGTGAGTGGGCGACTTTGTGACTGACTGAGTGAGTGAGTGGGCGACTCTGTGACTGAGTGAGTGAGTGGGCGACTTTGTGACTGAGTGAGTGAGTGAGTGGGCGTCTCTGTGGCTCAGTGAGTGAGTGAGTGGGCGACTCTGTGACTGAGTGAGTGAGTGGACGACTCTGTGACTGAGTGAGTGGGCGACTCTGTGGCTGAGTGAGTGAGTGGGCGACTCTGTGGCTCAGTGAGTGAGTGAGTGGGCGACTCTGTGACTGGGTGAGTGAGTGGGCGACTCTGTGACTGACTGACTGAGTGAGTGAGTGGGCGACTCTGTGACTGAGTGAGTGAGTGGACGACTCTGTGGCTGAGTGAGTGAGTGGGCGACTCTGTGGCTGAGTGAGTGAGTGGGCGACTCTGTGAATGAGTGAGTGAGTGGGCGACTCTGTGGCTGAGTGAGTGAGTGGGCGACTTTGTGGCTGAGTGAGTGAGTGGGCGACTCTGTGGCTGAGTGAGTGAGTGGGCGACTCTGTGACTGAGTGAGTGGGCGACTCTGTGGCTGAGTGAGTGAGTGGGCGACTCTGTGGCTGAGTGAGTGGGCGACTCTGTGACTGAGTGAGTGAGTGGGCGACTCTGTGACTGAGTGAGTGAGTGGACGACTCTGTGACTGAGTGAGTGAGTGGGCGACTCTGTTGCTGAGTGAGTGAGTGGGCGACTCTGTGGCTGAGTGAGTGAGTGAGTGGGCGACTCTGTGACTGACTGACTGAGTGAGTGAGTGGGCGACTCTGTGACTGAGTGAGTGAGTGGACGACTCTGTGGCTGAGTGAGTGAGTGGGCGACTCTGTGGCTGAGTGAGTGAGTGGGCGACTCTGTGAATGAGTGAGTGAGTGGGCGACTCTGTGGCTGAGTGAGTGAGTGGGCGACTTTGTGGCTGAGTGAGTGAGTGGGCGACTCTGTGGCTGATTGAGTGAGTGGGCGACTCTGTGACTGAGTGAGTGGGCGACTCTGTGGCTGAGTGAGTGAGTGGGCGACTCTGTGTCTGAGTGAGTGGGCGACTCTGTGACTGAGTGAGTGAGTGGGCGACTCTGTGACTGAGTGAGTGAGTGGACGACTCTGTGACTGAGTGAGTGAGTGGGCGACTCTGTTGCTGAGTGAGTGAGTGGGCGACTCTGTGGCTGAGTGAGTGAGTGAGTGGGCGACTCTGTGGCTGAGTGAGTGAGTGGACGACTCTGTGACTGAGTGAGTGAGTGGGCGACTCTGTTGCTGAGTGAGTGAGTGGGCGACTCTGCGACTGAGTGAGTGAGTGCGCGACTCTGTGGCTGAGTGAGTGAGTGGGCGACTCTGTGACTGAGTGAGTGAGTGGGCGACTCTGTGACTGAGTGAGTGAGTGGGCGACTCTGTGACTGAGTGAGTGTGTGAGCGATTCTGTGACTGAGTGAGTGGGCGACTCTGTGACTGAGTGAGCGGGCGACTCTGCGTGGGCGACTACAGGTGCAGGAGTTCTCCCACGTTAATGGGAGGTGGAGCATCCCGTCGCTCGCCATTGAGCGGAGTCGCCCACCGCTCGCTCCACCCCAACCCCTTTCGTCCGCTCCGCCGAGTCAACCCGGTAGTCAACCGCTCGCTCACTCACTCACTCAGTCCCCCGCTCACCCGCTCACTTACCCTTCACTCACCCACTCACTCACCCACTCATTCACTCGCCCGCTCACCCATTCACTCACTCACCCATTCACTCACTCACCCACTCACTCATCCACTCACCCACTCACTCACTCACCCACTCACCCACTCACTCACTCACCCACTCACCCACTCACTCACTCACCCACTCACCCACTCACCCACTCACTCACTCACCCACTCACCCACTCACTCACTCACCCACTCACTCACTCACTCACCCACTCACTCGCTCACTCGCCCAGGGACACTCCCAGTGACAGCTGTCCCTGTGTGTGAGTCTGCTGTTGCTGTGTGGTGCTGTAGCCTAGGGGGTACCCCCAGTGACAGCTGTCCCTGTGTGTGAGTCTGCTGTTGCTGTGTGGTGCTGTAGCCTAGGGGGTACCTCCAGTGACAGCTGTCCCTGTGTGTGAGTCTGCTGTGTGGTGCTGTAGCCCTAGGGGGTACCTCCAGTGGCAGCTGTCCCTGTGTGTGAGTCTGCTGTGTGGTGCTGTAGCCCTAGGGGACACCCCCAGTGACAGCTGTCCCTGTGTGTGAGTCTGCTGTGTGGTGCTGTAGCCTAGGGGACACCCCCAGTGACAGCTGTCCCTGTGTGTGAGTCTGCTGTGTGGTGCTGTAGCCTAGGGGACACCCCCCAGTGGCAGCTGTCCCTGTGTGGTGCTGTAGCCCTAGGGGACACCCCCAGTGACAGCTGTCCCTGTGTGTGAGTCTGCTGCTGTGTGGTGCTGTAGCCCTAGGGGGACACCCCCAGTGACAGCTGTCCCTGTGTGTGAGTCTGCTGTGTGGTGCTGTAGCCTAGGGGGCACCCCCAGTGGCAGCTGTCCCTGTGTGTGAGTCTGCTGTGTGGTGCTGTAGTCTAGGGGACACCCCCAGTGGCAGCTGTCCCTGTGTGTGAGTCTGCTGTGTGGTGCTGTAGCCCTAGGGGACACCCCCAGTGACAGCTGTCCCTGTGTGTGAGTCTGCTGTGTGGTGCTGTAGCCCTAGGGGACACCCCCAGTGACAGCTGTCCCTGTGTGTGAGTCTGCTGTGTGGTGCTGTAGCCCTAGGGGACACCCCCAGTGGCAGCTGTCCCTGTGTGGTGCTGTAGCCCTAGGGGACACCCCCAGTGGCAGCTGTCCCTGTGTGGAGCTGTAGCCCTAGGGGACACCCCCAGTGGCAGCTGTCCCTGTGTGGTGCTGTAGCCCTAGGGGGACACCCCCAGTGACAGCTGTCCCTGTGTGGAGCTGTAGCCCTAGGAGGACACCCCCAGTGACAGCTGTCCCTGTGTGGAGCTGTAGCCCTAGGGGACACCCCCAGTGGCAGCTGTCCCTGTGTGGTGCTGTAGCCCTAGGGGACACCCCCAGTGACAGCTGTCCCTGTGTGGAGCTGTAGCCCTAGGGGACACCCCCAGTGGCAGCTGTCCCTGTGTGGAGCTGTAGCCCTAGGGGACACCCCCAGTGGCAGCTGTCCCTGTGTGGTGCTGTAGCCCTAGGGGACACCCCCAGTGGCAGCTGTCCCTGTGTGGTGCTGTAGCCCTAGGGGACACCCCCAGTGGCAGCTGTCCCTGTGTGGAGCTGTAGCCCTAGGGGACACCCCCAGTGGCAGCTGTCCCTGTGTGGTGCTGTAGCCCTAGGGGACACCCCCAGTGGCAGCTGTCCCTGTGTGGTGCTGTAGCCCTAGGGGACACCCCCAGTGGCAGCTGTCCCTGTGTGGTGCTGTAGTCTAGGAGGACACCCCCAGTGACAGCTGTCCCTGTGTGGTGCTGTAGCCCTAGGGGACACCCCCAGTGGCAGCTGTCCCTGTGTGGTGCTGTAGCCCTAGGGGGACACCCCCAGTGGCAGCTGTCCCTGTGTGGTGCTGTAGCCCTAGGGGACACCCCCAGTGGCAGCTGTCCCTGTGTGGAGCTGTAGCCCTAGGGGACACCCCCAGTGGCAGCTGTCCCTGTGTGGAGCTGTAGTCTAGGGGACACCCCCAGTGACAGCTGTCCCTGTCACTCACACCCACTGCCCCGCCCCCTCGCCCCCCGCCCCTCCCCCCTCCGTTGCCATAGCAACCCCCGGCCCTGGAGATCGTCCCGCCGTCCCCGCCCCTCCCGACTTGGCCCCCGCCCCCGCGGTTGCCGTGGAAACCGGGGCGGGCGCCCCCGCGGTTGCCGGGGCGACCGTCGAGGGGGAGGGGCCGGCGGAGGGGGCGGGGCCCGTAGCTGTCGAGGGGGCGGGGGATGGCCGGATGGGGGCGGGGCCTGCGGAGAAGGGGGAGGGGCCACGGGAGGTGGGAGGAGGGGTGGAGGTTGGGGAGGGGGTGGGGCTTAAGTCAGCACAGGAGGCAGAGCTGGTGAGTAAATCACTCACCACTCACTCACCACTCACTCACCACTCACCACTCACTCACTCACCACTCACCACTCACTCACCACTCACTCACCACTCACTCACTCACTCACCACTCACTCACCACTCACCACTCACTCACCACTCACTCACCACTCACCACTCACTCACCACTCACTCACCACTCACTCACCACTCACTCACCACTCACCACTCACTCACCACTCACTCACCACTCACTCACCACTCACCACTCACTCACCACTCACTCACCACTCACCACTCACTCACCACTCACTCACTCACTCACCACTCACCACTCACTCACCACTCACCACTCACTCACCACTCACTCACTCACTCACTCACTCACCACTCACCACTCACTCACTCACTCACTCACTCACCACTCACTCACCACTCACTCACTCACCACTCACTCACTCACTCACTCACTCACCACTCACTCACCACTCACCACTCACCACTCACTCACCACTCACTCACCACTCACTCACCACTCACTCACTCACTCACTCACTCACCACTCACTCACCACTCACTCACTCACCACTCACTCACCACTCACTCACTCACTCACTCACCACTCACTCACCACTCACCACTCACTCACCACTCACTCACCACTCACTCACTCACTCACTCACCACTCACCACTCACTCACCACTCACTCACTCACTCACCACTCACCACTCACTCACCACTCACTCACCACTCACCACTCACTCACCACTCACTCACCACTCACCACTCACTCACCACTCACTCACCACTCACTCACCACTCACTCACCACTCACTCACTCACTCACCACTCACTCACTCACCACTCACTCACCACTCACTCACTCACTCACCACTCACTCACCACTCACTCACCACTCACCACTCACTCACCACTCACTCACCACTCACTCACTCACTCACCACTCACTCACCACTCACCACTCACTCACCACTCACTCACCACTCACTCACCACTCACTCACCACTCACTCACCACTCACTCACCACTCACTCACCACTCACTCACCACTCACTCACTCACCACTCACTCACCACTCACTCACCACTCACTCACCACTCACTCACTCACTCACTCACTCACCACTCACTCACCACTCACTCACCACTCACTCACCACTCACTCACCACTCACTCACCACTCACCACTCACTCACCACTCACTCACCACTCACTCACTCACTCACCACTCACTCACCACTCACTCACTCACTCACTCACTCACTCACCACTCACTCACCACTCACTCACCACTCACTCACCACTCACTCACTCACCACTCACTCACCACTCACTCACTCACTCACCACTCACTCACTCACTCACCACTCACTCACTCACTCACTCACTCACTCACCACTCACTCACCACTCACTCACTCACTCACCACTCACTCACCACTCACTCACCACTCACTCACTCACTCACTCACTCACCACTCACTCACCACTCACTCACTCACTCACTCACTCACCACTCACTCACCACTCACTCACCACTCACTCACTCACTCACTCACTCACTCACTCACTCACTCACTCACCACTCACTCACCACTCACTCACTCACCACTCACTCACCACTCACTCACCACTCACTCACTCACTCACTCACTCACTCACTCACCACTCACTCACCACTCACTCACCACTCACTCACCACTCACTCACTCACCACTCACTCACCACTCACTCACCACTCACTCACCACTCACTCACCACTCACTCACTCACCACTCACTCACTCACTCACTCACTCACTCACCACTCACTCACCACTCACTCACCACTCACTCACTCACCACTCACTCACCACTCACTCACCACTCACTCACTCACTCACTCACTCACTCACTCACCACTCACTCACTCACCACTCACTCACTCACTCACTCACCACTCACTCACTCACTCACTCACTCACCACTCACTCACCACTCACTCACTCACTCACCACTCACTCACCACTCACTCACCACTCACTCACTCACTCACTCACTCACTCACTCACCACTCACTCACTCACTCACCACTCACTCACCACTCACTCACCACTCACTCACCACTCACTCACTCACTCACTCACTCACCACTCACTCACTCACTCACCACTCACTCACCACTCACCACTCACTCACCACTCACTCACCACTCACTCACCACTCACTCACCACTCACTCACTCACCACTCACTCACTCACCACTCACCACTCACTCACCACTCACTCACCACTCACTCACTCACTCACTCACCACTCACTCACCACTCACTCACTCACTCACTCACCACTCACTCACTCACTCACCACTCACTCACCACTCACTCACCACTCACCACTCACTCACCACTCACTCACTCACTCACTCACTCACTCACTCACTCACTCACTCACCACTCACTCACCACTCACTCACTCACTCACCACTCACTCACTCACTCACCACTCACTCACTCACTCACTCACTCACCACTCACTCACTCACTCACTCACCACTCATCCACTCACTCACTCACTCACTCACTCACTCACTCACTCACTCACCACTCACTCACCACTCACTCACTCACCACTCACTCACTCACTCACCCACTCACTCACTCACTCACTCACTCACTCACTCACCACTCACTCACTCACTCACTCACCACTCACTCACTCACTCACTCACTCACTCACTCACTCACTCACTCACTCACCACTCACTCACCTCACCACTCACTCACCCACTCACTCACTCACCACTCACTCACCACTCACTCACCCACTCACTCACTCACTCACACTCACTACACCACTCACTCACTCACTACACCACTCACTCACTCACCACTCACCACTCACTCACTCACTCACTCACTCACTCACCACTCACTCACTCACTCACTCACTCACTCACTCACTCACCACTCACTCACCACTCACTCACCACTCACTCACCACTCACTCACCACTCACTCACCACTCACTCACTCACTCACTCACTCACCACTCACTCACCACTCACTCACCACTCACTCACTCACTCACTCACTCACTCACTCACTCACTCACTCACTCACTCACCACTCACTCACCACTCACTCACCACTCACCACTCACTCACTCACTCACTCACTCACTCACTCACCACTCACTCACCACTCACTCACCACTCACTCACTCACCACTCACTCACTCAGCTCACTCACCACTCACTCACTCACTCACCACTCACTCACTCACTCACTCACCACTCACCACTCACTCACTCACTCACCACTCACTCACTCACTCACTCACTCACCACTCACCACTCACTCACCACTCACTCACCACTCACTCACTCACTCACTCACTCACCACTCACTCACTCACTCACCACTCACTCACCACTCACTCACCACTCACTCACTCACCACTCACTCACCACTCACTCACCACTCACTCACCACTCACCACTCACTCACCACTCACTCACCACTCACTCACCACTCACTCACTCACTCACCACTCACCACTCACTCACCACTCACTCACCACTCACCACTCACTCACCACTCACTCACCACTCACTCACCACTCACTCACCACTCACTCACCACTCACCACTCACTCACCACTCACTCACCACTCACTCACACTCACCACTCACTCACCACTCACTCACCACTCACCACTCACTCACCACTCACTCACCACTCACTCACTCACCACTCACTCACCACTCACTCACCACTCAGTCACTCACTCACCACTCAGTCACTCACTCACCACTCACTCACCACTCACTCACTCACCACTCACCACTCACTCACTCACTCACCACTCACTCACCACTCACTCACCACTCACCACTCACTCACCACTCACCACTCACTCACCACTCACCACTCACTCACCACTCACTCACCACTCACTCACCACTCACTCACCACCACTCACTCACCACTCACTCACCACTCACTCACTCACTCACCACTCACTCACCACTCACTCACTCACTCACTCACCACTCACTCACCACTCACTCACTCACTCACCACTCACTCACCACTCACTCACCACTCACTCACTCACTCACTCACCACTCACTCACCACTCACTCACCACCACTCACTCACCACCACTCACTCACCCACTCACTCACCCTCTCACTCACTCACTCACCACTCACTCACTCACCACTCACTCACTCACTCACTCACTCACCACTCACTCACCACTCACTCACTCACTCACCACTCACTCACTCACTCACTCACCACTCACTCACTCACCACTCACTCACTCACCCACTCACTCACCACTCACTCACCACTCACTCACCACTCACTCACTCACCACTCACTCACTCACCACTCACTCACCACTCACTCACTCACCACTCACTCACCACTCACCACTCACTCACTCACTCACCACTCACTCACCACTCACTCACTCACTCACCACTCACTCACTCACTCACCACTCACTCACCACTCACTCACCACTCACTCACTCACCACTCACTCACCACTCACTCACCACTCACTCACTCACTCACCACTCACTCACCACTCACTCACTCACCACTCACTCACTCACTCACTCACCACTCACTCACTCACTCACTCACTCACTCACTCACCACTCACTCACCACTCACTCACCACTCACTCACCACTCACTCACCACTCACTCACCACTCACTCACTCACTCACCACTCACTCACCACTCACTCACCACTCACTCACTCACTCACTCACTCACTCACCACTCACTCACCACTCACTCACCACTCACTCACCACTCACTCACTCACTCACTCACCACTCACCACTCACTCACCACTCACTCACCACTCACTCACCACTCACTCACCACTCACTCACTCACCACTCACCACTCACTCACTCACTCACCACTCACTCACCACTCACTCACCACTCAGTCACTCACTCACCACTCACTCACCACTCACTCACCACTCACTCACCACTCACTCACCAGCTCACTCACTCACCACTCACCACTCACCACTCACTCACTCACCACTCACTCACCACTCACTCACCACTCACTCACACTCACTCACCACTCACTCACTCACCACTCACTCACTCACTCACCACTCACCACTCACTCACCACTCACTCACCACTCACTCACTCACCACTCACTCACCACTCACTCACCACTCACCACTCACTCACCACTCACCACTCACTCACCACTCACCACTCACTCACCACTCACTCACCACTCACCACGCACTCACCACTCACCACTCACTCACCCACTCACCACTCACTCACCACTCACCACTCACTCACCACTCACTCACCACTCACTCACTCACCACTCACCACACACTCACTCACTCACCACTCACCACTCACTCACCACTCACTCACTCACTCACCCACTCACTCACTCACCTCACTCACCACTCACTCACTCACTCACCACTCACCACTCACTCACCCACTCACTCACCACTCACCACTCACTCACTCACTCACTCACCACTCACTCACCACTCACTCACTCCACTCACCACTCACTCACTCACTCACTCACCACTCACTCACTCACTCACTCACCACTCACCCCCTCACTCACCACTCACTCACTCACTCACCACTCACTCACCACTCACCACTCACTCACCCTCTCACCCACTCACCACTCACTCACTCACCCCCTCACACACTCAACACTCACTCACTCACCACTCACTCACCACTCACTCACTCACTCACTCACTCACTCACCACTCACTCACCACTCACCCACTCACTCACCACTCACTCACCACTCACTCACCCACTCACTCACTCACTCACCACTCACTCACCACTCACTCACCACTCCCACTCACTCACTCACTCACTCACCACTCACCCACACTCACTCACCAACTCACTCACTCACCCACTCACCACTCACTCACCACTCACCCACCACTCACTCACCACTCACTCACCACTCACTCACTCACCACTCACCCACCACTCACCACTCACTCACCACTCACTCACTCACCACTCACTCACTCACCACTCACTCACTCACCACTCACTCACTCACTCACCCACTCACTCACCACTCACTCACTCACTCACCACTCACTCACTCACTCACCACTCACTCACTCACTCACCCACTCACCACTCACTCACCCACTCACCCACTCACCACTCACTCACCACTCACTCACCACTCACTCACTCACTCACCCACTCACCACTCACTCACCCACTCACCCACTCACCACTCACTCACCACTCACTCACCCACTCACTCACCACTCACTCACTCACTCACCACTCACTCACTCACTCACCACTCACTCACTCACTCACCCACTCACCACTCACTCACCCACTCACCCACTCACCACTCACTCACCACTCACTCACCACTCACTCACTCACTCACTCACCCACTCACCACTCACTCACCCACTCACCCACTCACCACTCACTCACCACTCACTCACCCACCCACTCACTCACTGACCCACTCACTCACCCTCCCACTCACCCACTCACCCACTCACCACCCCCCACTATCCCCGCCCCTCCCCCCAGGTTGCTGTTGGCCCCCTCCCTCACCCCGGCCTCGTGCAGACTTCAACACTCACCACTCCTCACCAGTGTGGTGAGTCTACACTCACCACCACTCACCAACACTCACCACCACTCACCAACACTCACCACCAGTGTGGTGAGTCAACACTCACCACCACTCACCAGCGCTCACCACCACTCACCAACACTCACCAGTGTGGTGAGTCAACACTCACCAACACTCACCACCAGTGTGGTGTGTGTGAGTCAACACTCACCACCACTCACCAACACTCACCAGCATTCACCAACCCTCACCACCACTCCTCACCAGTGTGGTGAGTCTACACTCACCACCACTCACCACCACTCCTCACCAGTGTGGTGAGTGTGAGTCTACACTCACCAACACTCACCACCACTCCTCACCAGTGTGGTGAGTCTACACTCCCCACCACTCACCACCACTCACCACGACTCACCATCACTCCTCACCAGTGTGGTGAGTGTGAGTCTACACTCACCACCAATCCTCACCAGTGTGGTGAGTCTACACTCACCAACACTCACCAACACTCCTCACCAGTGTGGTGAGTCTACACTCACCAACACTCACCAACACTCACCACCACTCCTCACCAGTGTGGTGAGTCTACACTCACCAACACTCACCAACACTCACCACCACTCCTCACCAGTGTGGTGAGTCTACACTCACCAACACTCACCAACACTCCTCACCAGTGTGGTGAGTCTACACTCACCAACACTCACCAGCACTCACCAGTGTGGTGAGTGTGAGTCTACACTCACCAACACTCACCAACCCTCACCACCACTCCTCACCAGTGTGGTGAGTCTACACTCACCAC
>NW_022639089.1:92500-134082 GCF_010993605.1 Petromyzon marinus | reverse complement strand
GGCTGCGTTGGCTGGGTCATGTAGCCCGCATGCCCAGCCACCGCATGCCGAAATAGCTTTTGTTCGGCCGGATTGAGGGGGCTAAGCGGGCGCGGCACGGGCTAGAGAAGAGATGGAGTGATGTGGTACAGGAGGACGTGGAGCTGAGTGGACTTGCCGATGACTGGTATCAGCGGTGTCAAGATCGGCCTCTGTGGAGGAGGCTCGTGAAGGATGCTACTGGGCAGTTGGAGGTAGTCGCCCTCCAACAACGGAGGGCGGAGGAGCGACACTCAGAACAACGAGCGGAGCGCCGGGTGGCTAAAGCACAGCAGGTTGGCACAGTAGGGGGCACAGGTGGTGCATCAGCCAGTCATCTCAGTCAGTCGACCCGTGGCACCTGGGTCTGCCCCGTGACCTCCTGCCAGCGGGCGTTCGACACTTCACGTGGCCTCAGGGTGCGAATAGCCTGGCACAAGCGTCGTGGTGACGTCACCGCCACTTAGTGGCGAATGGCGGTTGTTGTTGTTGTCTGTGTGTCTCTCTGTGTGTCTATGTGTCTCTGTGTGTGTCTCTGTGTGTCTGTATGAGTCTCTCTCTGCTTGAGTCTTTGTGTCTCTCTGTGTGTATCTCTGTTTGTCTGTCTCTGTCTCTCTGTGTCTATGTGAGTCTCTCTCTGTGTTTCTGTGTCTCTCTCCGTGTCTATCTGCTTGTGTCTGTTTGTCTTTCTATGTGTCTCTGTGTGTATCTGTTTGTCTATGTGTGTGTCTCTGTGTGTGTCTCTCTCTGTCTCTCTCTGCTTGTGTCTGTCTGTCTTTCTCTATGTCTCTGTGTGTGTCTCTCTGCTTGTGTCTGTGTCTCTCTGCTTGTGTGTCTCTCTGTGTCTCTCTGTCTATGTGTGTGTCTGTCTATGTGTGTCTGTCTCTGTGTGTCTGTCTGTTTGTCTCCGTGTCTGTCTGTGTGTCTCTCTGTTTGTCTCCGTGTGTTGTCTCTCTCTCTGTCTCTCCGTCTGTGTGTCTCTCTGTCTGTGTCTCTCTGTGAGTCCCTCTCTGTCTGTGTCTCTCTGTCTGTGTCTCTCTGTGCGAGTCGCTCTGTGTGAGTCTCTCTCTGTGTCTCTCTGTCTGTGTGTCTCTGTGTGTCTCTCTGTGTCTCTCTGTGTCTCTCTCTCTGTCTCTCCGTCTGTCTGTCTCTCTCTGTGTGAGTCTCTCTCTGTGTGAGTCTCTGTCTCTCTCTCTGTGTCTGTGTGTCTCTCTGTGTGAGTCTGTCTCTCTGTATCTCTCTGCTCGTGTATCTGTTTGTGTCTGTGTGTGTGTTGTCTCTCTGTCTCTCTCTGCTCGTGTGTCTGTGTGTCTCTCTGTCTGTCTCTGTGTGTCTGTGTGTTGTCTCTCTCTGTCTCTCTCTGCTCGTCTCTCTGTCTGTCTCTGTGTGTCTGTATGTTGTCTCTGTGTGTCTCTTTCTGCTCGTGTGTCTGTCTCTGCTCGTGTCTGCGTATCTGTCTGTCTCTGTGTCTGGGTGTTGTCTCTCTCTCTCTGTGTCTCTCTCTGTTCGTGTGTCTGTGTGTCTCTGTCTCTGTGTGTTGTCTCTCTGTGTCTCTCTGTTCGTGTCTGTGTGTCTCTCTGTCTGTGTGTTGTCTCTCTCTCTGTGTCTCTGTCTCTGTGTGTCTGTGTGTTGTCTCTCTCTGCTCGTGTCTCTCTGTCTGTCTGTGTGGCTGTGTTCTCTCTTTGTGTCTCTCTCTGCTCGTACGTCTGTGTCTCTCTGTCTGTCTGTGTTGTCTCTCTCTCTGTCTCTCTCTGTTCGTGTGTCTGTGTGTCTCTCTGTCTCTGTGTGTCCGTGTTGTCTCTCTCTGTCTCTGTGTGTGTCTCTGTGTGTCTGTCTCTGTGTGTGTGTTGTCTCTCTCTGCTCGTGTCTCTCTGTCTGTGTGGCTGTGTGTTGTCTCTCTCTCTGTCTCTGTCTCTCTTTGCTCGTGTCTGTGTGTCTCTCTATCTGTCTCTGTGTGTCTCTGTCTCTCTCTGCTCGTGTGTCTGTCTGTGTGTTGTCTCTCTGTCTGTCTGTGTCTCTCTCTCTGTGTGTCTCTCTCTGCTCGTGTGTCTGTGTGTCTCTCTCTGCTCGTGTCTGTGTGTCTCTCTATGTGTGTCTCTCTCTGCTCGTGTGTCTGTGTCTCTGTGTGTCTGGTTGTTGTCTCTCTCTGTGTCTCTCTCTTTGCTCGTGTGTCTCTCTCTCTGCTCGTGTGTCTGTGTCTCTCTGTTTGTCTCTGTGTGTTGTCTTTCTCTCTGTCTCTGTGTCTCTCTCTGCTCGTGTGTCTGTGTGTCTCTGTGTGTTGTCTCTCTCTGTGTCTCTCTGCTCGTGTGTCTGTGTGTCTCTGTCTCTGTGTGTATGTGTGTTGTCTCTCTCTCAAATGTATCAATATTTATAAGAATATTAATCAACCAGTTGGGCTAGTTGACTATTGATTGGCCGACTCTCTCTGTGTAGTAGTGCATTATGTCTAAGTTGACTACTAGGTTTACATTTTGATTTAAAGCCTTCGTGACTGCAGGGATTCATATGCAATCATGATTTCAATCATGATTGCTTGTTGCAGTCGAAACGTCGTGAGAATTTTATTGTTTTATATTTTTATTATTTTATTGTTTCCCTTCTACGTCGTGACTTTACCGAAAGAACCAAGAATAATAATTTTATTGTTTTACAATAATTGTATTGGTTTATATATTTTTATTATTTTATTGTTTCCCTTCTACGTGGTGGTGACTTTACCGAAAGAACCAAGAATAATAATTGTATTGTTTTATATTTTTATTATTTTATTGTTTCCCTTCTACGTGGTGGTGACTTTACCGAAAGAACCAAGAATAATAATTTTATTGTTTTACAATAATTTCATTGTTTTATATTTTTATTATTTTATTGTTTCCCTTCTACGTGGTGGTGACTTTACCGAAAGAACCAAGAATAATAATTTTATTGTTTTACAATAATTGTATAGTTTTTTTATATTTTTATTATTTTATTGTTTACCTTCTACGTAGCGGTGACTTTACCGAAAGAACCAAGAATAATAATTTTAGTGTTTTACAATAATTTTATTGTTTTATATTTTTATTATTTTATTGTTTCCCTTCTACGTGGTGGTGACTTTTACTAGGGTTTGTTTTATCTTTTTCATTTGTACCTGATGATGGTGGCTTGTATTGCAATCGAAACGTCGAATTCTATTACCGTATTATTTAATTTAGTTTTACGTGACTTTTACCCAAAGCACCAAAGAATATTCAACCTAAGGAGTTTTTGTTTTTATGAAATGTTTGCGTTTGTAAATATTTTTTATTAAACTATTATTTTAACTTAATTATTTTCCATCTACGCGACTTTTACCGAAAAAGGCACCAAAGAATATTCAACCTAAGGAGTTTTTGTTTTTATGAAATGTTTGCGTTTGTAAATATATGTTTTATTTAACTATTATTTTAATATAATTATTTTCCATCTACGCGACTTTTACCGAAAAAGGCACCAAAGAATATTCGACCGAAGGGAGGTTTTTTTTGTTGTTTTATATTTTTCTTTTTTATTATTTTTTTCCCACCTACGTGACTTTTACCGAAAGAACCCAAACAATAATCAACCTAAGGAGTTTTTTTTTAAAGTTATTTTATTTAGTTTACCTCCCAGCCGGGCGCGCAGAGCCGGGCCGCATCCTCCAACCCCATCACCTCGATGCCCGCTTGCCTCAACAGCGCCGTCTGCTCCTTCATGTACGCGAAGAAACCGTTCTTATTTCTCTTGGGCGGCATCTCTCTATCGATCGTCTCCTGTTCTGTGTGTGTGTGTCACGCGCGGTCTTTTTTTTTAACGAAGGAGAGAGAGAGAGGGAAAAAAAAGGAATTTTGTAGAGAAAATAAAAAAAAGCAATTTCTGAGGTAAAATTAAAATCAAAATGGCGCGAGAGGCCACGCGCGAGAAGGGAACGGAAAGAAAAATTTGCGCGGGAAACAAAAAAAATTTGGGGGGGTAGAAAATGTCTGCGGCGTGACGTCACTTCCCGTGGTGGGGTGGGGGGAGACCGGAAGAGGTGGGGGGGGGTTGGAGGGAGGGAAGTTGGTGGGGGGGGGGTGTGGGGGGAGGTTGGTGGGTGGGGTGGGGGATTGGTGGGGGGGGGAGATTGGTGGGTGGGTGAGTGGAGGGAAGGTTGGTGGGTGGGGAGGTTGGTGGGTGGGTGAGTGGGGGGGAGGTTGGTGGGTGGGGAGGGGGATTGGTGGGGGGGGGGAGATTGGTGGGTGGGTGAGTGGAGGGGAGGTTGGTGGGTGGGTGGGGAGATTGGTGGGTGGGGTGGGGAGGTTGGTGGGTGGGGTGGGGAGATTGGTGGGTGGGTGAGTGGAGGGAAGGTTGGTGGGTGGGGAGGTTGGTGGGTGGGTGAGTGGGGGGGAGGTTGGTGGGTGGGGAGGGGGATTGGTGGGGGGAGGCTGGTGGGTGGCGTGGGGAGATTGGTGGGTGGGGTGGGAAGATTGGTGGGTGGGTGAGTGGAGGGGAGGTTGGTGGGGGGTGGGGAGGTTGGTGGGTGGCGTGGGGAGATTGGTGGGTGGATGAGTGGGGGGGAGGTTGGTGGGGGGGTGGAGAGGTTGGTGGGTGGGGAGGGGGATTGGTGGGGGGGGAGGTTGGTGGGTGGCGTGGGGAGATTGGTGGGTGGGGTGGGGAGATTGGTGGATGGGTGAGTGGAGGGGAGGTTGGTGGGGAGATTGGTGGGTGGGGTGGGGAGATTGGTGGATGGGTGAGTGGAGGGGAGGTTGGTGGGGAGATTGGTGGGTGGGGTGGGGAGATTGGTGGGTGGGTGAGTGGGGGGGGGCGAGATAAAACCGAGCTAGAACCGAGCCAGAGCCGAGCTAGAACCGAGCTAGAACCGAGCCAGAGTCGAGCTAGAACCGAGCTAGAACCGAGCCAGAACCGAGATATAACCGAGCTAGAACCGAGCCAGAACCGAGGCAGAGCCGAGCTAGAACCGAGCCAGACCCGAGCCAGACACGGGAGTCCTCAATCGTGACAACAACAACAACAAAAACCACAGCGAGTGCTTTGGACATTGAGCAAATAATTTAATTAAATAACAATTCGGTGACAATAACAACAACCAACAACCAACAATATTTTATTAAATAAAGTGTAAATTACTTCCCGCGCGCTGGAATTGCAGCAATAACTTACGACGAGTTAATTTAAGTCTGAAAACAATAAGAATTGGGGTGCGGGGGGGTGTTTCTGTTTTTCACCCTGAAGTTATAAACTTTAATAAATACGCCGGACTCGATATCAACAACAAACTACGACTGGAAAACGATGGCAGGAAGTCGTTCATGAAACAAGGACGAGGTGGTGGTGGAGGTGGTGGTGGTAGAGTGGGTAGTGGTGGAGGTGGTGAAGGTGGAGTGGGTGGTGGAGTGGGTAGTGGTGGAGGTGGTGAAGGTGGAGTGGGTGGTGGAGGTGGTGGTGGAGTGGGTGGAGGTGGTGGTGGTGAAGGTGGTGGTGGTGGAGGTGGTGGTGGAGTGGGTAGTGGTGGAGGTGGTGAAGGTGGAGTGGGTGGTGGTGGTGGTGTGGGTGGTGGTGGTGGTGGTGAAGGTGGAGTGGGTGGTGCTGGTGGTGGTGGTGGTGGAGGTGGTGGTGGTGGTGGAGTGGGTGGTGGTGTTGGTGGTGGTTGTGGTGGAGTGGGTGGTGGTGGTAGTGGTGGTGGAGTGGGTGGTGGTGGAGGTGGTTGTGGTGGTGGAGTGGGTGGTGGTGGTGGTGGAGGAGTGGGTGGTGAAGGTGGAGTGGGTGGTGGTGGTGATGGTGAAGGTGGTAGTGGTGGTGGAGGTGAAGGTGGAGTGGATGGTGGTGGAGGTGGTGAAGGTGGAGGTCACTTGCGGTCAAAATGCAAACACAAAAACCACACACTGATCACATTTGATGCATTGTCCTTGAAACTGATTGATCCACACCAGACGATGCCTTTCAAGGACAATGTAATATATTTTGATTTAAAGTTAGTTTTTTCTAAAAGTTCCTTGCTGTGGTTTTCACACCTGATGATGATTGCTTGTGTTGCAGTTGAAACGTGATCATTTTTTATTGTTTTATATATTTAGATTTTTGTATTTTATTGTTTCCCTTCTACGTGACTTTACCGAAAGAACCAAGAATCTAATGTACGAGGGGGTGGATGGCCAGCAGCACGCCCGGCCGCCTTTGTCTCCCCAGTGGCGATGCTCATACACCACAGCAGTTACTCGTTTGAGGCTGAGTCGACCTAGGGGAGGCCCAGGACCGGTTAAAATAATCGTCACCGGTGGTGGCCGTGAGTGGGAATCGAACTCGAGTCGCCGGGTTCGTAGTGCAGCGTAGCGCTAACCACTACACTACCGCTCCCCCACACACACTGTGTGTGTCTGTGTGTGTCTGTGTGTGTGTCTGTGTGTGTGTGTCTGTGTGTGTGTGTCTGTGTGTGTGTCTCTGTGTGTGTGTGTCTGTGTGTGTCTGTGTTTCTGTGTGTGTCTGTGTGTGTGTCTGTGTGTGTGTGTCTGTGTGAGTGTGTCTGTGTCTCTGTGTGTGTGTGAGTGTGTGTCTGTGTGTGTGTGTCTGTGTGTGTGTCTGTGTGTGTCTGTGTGTGTCTGTGTTTCTCGCGGTGGTGTAGCTGCTGGCCACTAACAGCACTTGCCCCTACAGTCTGTCGAGGCTACACGGGGGACCTTTGCCTCTGCCCTCTCTAACCTGTGAATCATTGACCCAGTGGCCGGATCAGCACCGGGCAGCGTGATGCCCTTCCACTCTGCTACGAGCGAGAGCAGGCCGCGTCTACAACACGTGGGGCTCGCTCAGGCAGCAACAACAACACAACAACAACAAACAACAACAATAACAACAACAAACAAACAACAACCACCACCACGGACTGTGACCACTTAGCTGTCGCCACGGGGGGCAAAGTGCTTGGGTGGTATAGTGTGGGGGTGGGTGAATGAGTGAGTGGGTGGGTGAATGAGTGGGTGGGTGAATGAGTGGGTGGGTGAATGAGTGGGTGGGTGAATGAGTGGGTGGGTGGGTGAATGAGTGGGTGGGTGAATGAGTGGGTGGGTGAATGAGTGGGTGGGTGAATGAGTGGGTGGGTGAATGAGTGGGTGGGTGAATGAGTGGGTGGGTGGGTGAATGAGTGGGTGGGTGAATGAGTGGGTGGGTGAATGAGTGGGTGGATGAATGAGTGGATGGGAGTGGGGGTGAGTGGGTGGGTGAATGAGTGAGTGGGTGGGTGAATGAGTGAGTGGGTGAATGAGTGGATGGGTGTGGAGGTGAGTGGGTGCGTGAATGAGTGGGTGGGTGGGTGAATGAGTGGGTGGGTGAATGAGTGGGTGGGTGAATGAGTGGATAGGTGTGGGGGTGAGTGGGTGGGTGAATGAGTGAGTGGGTGAATGAGTGGATTGGTGTGGAGGTGAGTGAGTGGGTGAATGAATGAATGGGTGTGGGGGTGAGTGGGTGGGTGAATGTGTGGGTGGGTGAATGTGTGGGTGAGTGGGTGGGTGAATGAGTGGGTGGTTGAATGTGTGGGTGGGTGAATGTATGGGTGGGTGGGTGAGTGTCTGGGTGAGTAGGTGTTTGGGTGAGTGGGTGAGTGGGTGGGGTGGGTGAGTGTCTGGGTGAGTGGGTGAATGGGTGGGTGTCTGGGTGAGTGTCTGGGTGAGTGAGTGGGTGTCTGAGTGAGTGTCTGGGTGAGTGTCTGGGTGAGTGTGAGGGTGAGTGTCTGGGTGAGTGTCTTGGTAAGTGTCTGAGTGAGTGGGTGAGTGTCTGAGTGAGTGAGTGAGTGTCTGTGTGAGTGTCTGGGTGAGTGTCTGGGTGAGTGTCTGGGTGAGTGTCTGGGTGAGTGTCTGGGTGAGTGTCTGAGTGAGTGGGTGAGTGTCTGGGTGAGTGTCTGAGTGAGTGTCTGGGTGAGTGGATGAGTGTCTGTGTGAGTGTCTGGGTGAGTGGGTGAGTGAGTGTCTGGGTGAGTGTCTGTGTGAGTGTCTGGGTGAGTGAGTGTCTGGGTGAGTGAGTGTCTGGGTGAGTGTCTGGGTGAGTGTCTGAGTGAGTGTCTGAGTGAGTGGGTGAGTGTCTGGGTGAGTGTCTGGGTGAGTGGGTGAGTGAGTGTCTGGGTGAGTGTCTGTGTGAGTGTCTGGGTGAGTTAGTGTCTGGGTGAGTGAGTGTCTGGGTGAGTGTCTGGGTGAGTGTTTGAGTGAGTGTCTGGGTGAGTGGGTGAGTGTCTGGGTGAGTGTCTGGGTGAGTGGGTGAGTGTCTGTGTGAGTGGGTGAGTGGGTGAGCGAGTGTCTAAGTGAGTGTCTGGGTGAGTGAGTGTCTGGATGAGTGTCTGGGTGAGTGTCTGGGTGAGTGTCTGTCTGAGTGAGTGTCTGGGTGAGTGTCTGAGTGAGTGGCTGAGGGAGTGTCTGGGTGAGTGAGTGAGTGTCTGGGTGAGTGTCTGAGTGAGTGAGTGTCTGGGTGAGTGTCTGGGTGAGTGTCTGGGTGAGTGAGTGTCTCGGTGAGTGTCTGGGTGAGTGTCTGTCTGAGTGAGTGTCTGGGTGAGTGTCTGTGTGAGTGTCTGAGTGAGCAGGTGAGTGTCTGTGTGAGTGTCTGGGTGAGTGTCTGGGTGAGTGAGCGAGTGTCTGAGTGAGTGTCTGAGTGAGTGTCTGTGTGAGTGAGTGTCTGGGTGAGTGTCTGGGTGAGTGTCTGGGTGAGTGTCTGTCTGAGTGAGTGTCTGGGTGAGTGTCTGAGTGAGTGTCTGGGTGAGTGAGTGTCTGGGTGAGTGTCTGGGTGAGTGTCTGGGTGAGTGAGTGTCTGGGTGAGTGTCTGGGTGAGTGTCTGGGTGAGTGAGTGAGTGTCTGAGTGAGTGTCTGGGTGAGTGTCTGGGTGAGTGTCTGGGTGAGTGAGTGAGTGTCTGGGTGAGTGTCTGGGTGAGTGTCTGGGTGAGTGTCTGAGTGAGTGTCTGGGTGAGTGTCTGGGTGAGTGTCTGGGTGAGTGTCTGGATGAGTGTCTGAGTGAGTGTCTGGGTGAGTGTCTGGGTGAGTGAGTGTCTGAGTGAGTGTCTGGGTGAGTGTCTGTGTGAGTGAGTGTCTGGGTGAGTGTCTGGGTGAGTGTCTGAGTGAGTGGGTGAGTGTCTGGGTGAGTGTCTGGGTGAGTGTCTGGATGAGTGTCTGAGTGAGTGTCTGAGTGAGTGTCTGTGTGTGCGGGTGGCCGAGCGACCGATTTCCCTTGCGGAGGGCGAGCCGGCGGTGGCGGCGGTGATGGCGGCGGTGGTGGTGGACAGCGGTGGTGGGGTGGGCGGGGCCGCCGCAGGGCGCAACCTGCGTCAGGCTCCGGCACGAACCGGACGCACGCAGACGCATGCCGTGGCGACCTGCCGGTACTCCACGTCGTACCGGTACTCGTCGTGCGCGCCACCTGGGCAGGGCCGACGTTTCAGCACCTTCATGGACCGCCTCACCTCCACCGAGTTGAGGTCACGAGTCTCCCTGTAGCCGCGGCTTGGGTCCAGACAGCCCCGGCAAAGGCACTCGGCCTCCGCGTACTTCGGGGGGTACGTGGTGGTGTCGTGGCGGATGCTGGATGTGGTGAGCCGGGTGGTGAGGGAGGTGGTGGGGGTGGCGGGGGAGAGAAGGCACGGCGCTTCGTTGGTCACCAATCAGAATCATCAGAAGCATCAGAGGGCTGTGTTTCGGTAAAGTCACGCAGATCGAAAAAATAAGAAAATAAAAAATGAAATTTAAAATGTTATAAAAAATTTACTGATGATTGAAAGAACATTTAAAGTTCGATTTGAAATCAACTTTAAAGTGAAAACGAAATTAAAAATGAAAAAAAATGTTTTAAATAAAATTCAAATAAAAAAAACCATTGAAATTAAAATAAAAAAACTGAAACTTTAAACAAAAGCACAAAAACGCCCCCACGACGTTTCGGTTGCAAACCCAAGCCACGCGTTTGAGCTGATGGCCGGGTCAACTTTCTGAGGGCGAGCTACAGAACTCAACGTGTAGAGACCGTGACACCCGGTCAAATGTTTTGAGTCGCTTGAGTTCAGTCTGAAGAGAGAGCGAGCGAGCGAGCGAGAGTTTCATAGTTTTCAAAGTTTCATTTATTTTTGGTATGGCCCTGTGAGCCATTCGGCTCTTGAATCGGGTGCAACCGCGGTGTGGACTCACACGTATCTCCACGGTGAGAGAGAGAGAGCGGGCGACGTGGACTCACACGTATCTCCACGGAGAGAGAGAGACAGAGAGAGAGCGGTGTGGACTCACACGTATCTCCACGGTGAGAGAGAGAGAGCGGTGTGGACTCACACGTATCTCCACGGAGAGTGACGTGGACTCACACGTATCTCCATGGAGAGAGAGAGAGAGCGATGTGGACTCACACGTATCTCCACGGTGAGCGAGAGAGGTGAGCGGTGTGGACTCACACGTATCTCCACGGAGAGAGAGAGAGCGGTGTGGACTCACACGTATCTCCACGGAGAGAGAGAGAGAGAGTGACGTGGACTCACACGTATCTCCACGGTGAGAGAGAGAGCGGTGTGGACTCACACGTATCTCCACGGAGAGAGAGTGACGTGGACTCACACGTATCTCCACGGAGAGAGAGAGGTGAGCGGTGTGGACTCACACGTATCTCCACGGAGAGAGAAAGCGAGAGAGGTGAGCGGTGTGGACTCACACGTATCTCCACGGAGAGAGAGAGTGACGTAGACTCACACGTATCTCCACGGTGAGAGAGAGAGGTGAGCGGTGTGGACTCACACGTATCTTCACGGAGAGAGAGAGAGAGCGAGGGGCGTGGACTCACACGTATCTCCACGGTGAGAGAGAGAGAGAGAGGTGAGCGGTGTGGACTCACACGTATCTCCACGGTGAGAGAGAGTGACGTGGACTCACACGTATCTCCACGGAGAGAGAGAGAGAGAGCGAGCGACGTGGACTCACACGTATCTCCACGGAGAGAGAGAGAGACGAACTCCAGCAGAAGTCGACCATCATCAGAGACTTCTACGGCAGCCTGTTCTCCCCTGAAGAAACATCGGAACCGGCCCAGGCGGAGGCATGGAGTGGTCTACCCACCCTGGGGGAAGACGGGAAAGAGCTGCTAGAGCAAAAGCTCACCAGGACTGACCTTGACGCAGCTGTAAGAGGACTGGCCCCAAATAAATCCCCAGGGTTAGACGGCCTAACAGGGGAGTTTTACGCCGCTTTTTGGCCATCCCTACAGGAGGACTACAGAGAGGTGCGGGAGGAAGCCTCAGTCACCGGGGGTGATGCCTCAGTCTTGGAGGAGGGCGTTGCTCACTCTGCTTCCCAAGAACGGAGAACCTGAGGCACCTACAAAACTGGCGTCCGGTCTCCCTCCTGAACACAGACTACTACAAAATATTGACGAAGGCTCTCTCCCCCTGCGACTGAAAGGGGTGATTGCACAAGTCGTACACGGGGACCAGTCCTACACCATCCCCGGACGAACCATTCACGATGGCATCTTCCTGGTCAGGGACCTCATCGCGGTTATCCCAGAGGTTGGGCATCCCAATCGCGGTTCTGGCCCTTGACCAGGAAAGGCTTTTGACAGAGTGGACCACCACAAGTACCTGCTGGGAACCCTCAAGACCTTGGGTTTTGGGGATGCCTTTGTGCGAACGATCCGCCTGCTCTACACCAAGGCGGAGTGCGTGATCAAGATCAACGGCGCCCTCACTGCCCCGGTCAAATTCGAGCGAGGAGTGAGACAGGGATGCCCATTGTCGGGCCAAATTTATGCCCTGGCATTAGAGCCTTTCCTGAATCTCATAAGGCGGAGACTCAGCGGCCTGGTGCTGAGGGAACCAAGCGTCAAGTTGGTCCTGACGGCGTACGCCGACGACGTCCTCCTCCTCATCCTGCGCTCCCTGGCTGATGTCGCCCTGCTGCATGAGTGCCAGGAGGTCTTTTCGAAAGCCTCCTCATCAAAAATGAACTGGCAAAAGTGCAGCGGCCTGCTGGTTGGAGCGTGGGACATGACCGAGTGTCCCGAGAAGGCAAAAGCCATCGATTGGAGCACAACATCGCTGCTGCACCACCTGGGAGTGTTCCTCGGACCAGAGGAGGAACCACCGCAGAGGAACTGGGTCGAGCTGGAGTAGAAGGTGAAGGAGCGGCTGGCCACCTGGAGTCGCCTGTGCAAGTTCCTCGCCTTCAGGACAAAGACGTTGGTGGTGAACCAGCTGGTGACGTCCATGCTGTGGCACCGACTCTTCTCCCTCCACCCCACCCCCCATGAGCCTCGTCAACGCACTTCAGAAGCGAGTCCTCGACTTCTTCCCGTCGGGTGGAGGACACCGAGGTCGCGGCTGGGGTCCTGGCCCTGCCACTGGACGAGGGCGGTCACGGGCCGGTGTGCGTCCGGAGTCAGCCGGCCACCTTCCGACTGCAGGCAGCGCAAAAGTTCCTGCACGCCGCCCCTGCACTGGCCTGGAGCATCACGGCCTCCTTCCTCCTGAAACAGCTGGGGGGTCTGCAGTGCTCCAAGCAACTATTCTACGTGGACCTGCAGGGCCTCCCACTGGGACAGCTGCCACCCTTCTACAGAAGCGTCCTGCAGACGTGGAGCTCCCTCGCCATCAGGAGGCTGAACCAACCGCGATCGGCCGAGGATCTGGTCTTCGAACCGATCCTCAGGAACCCCACAGACAAAGCTGCCATCCACCACCACCACTACCCCTGGCATGGAGAGGCGCCTCGCCAACGCGCGGCTCACCAGGATGGGAGATCTGGTGGAGCCTGAAACACGGAGGCCGGTGGCTCGGACCAGCAGACGTGGCCGCAAAGACAGGGGGGCTGCAGTCGCTCCGGGTGGCTGCCCGGATCCTGGCTGAAGCCAAGGGGGCCTTCTCAGCGCCAGCGATGGGGAGAACGCCCCCCATCGGCGTTGGGGATGACGAGGCCCCTCTCGATCCCCCTCCACCGGAGCTCTCAGTCGTGCCACTGCATCGCCAATGCCGACAAACGAAGGCGGATCACAACCTGTGCCGGCTAGAAGACCTGCCGGAGGTGACCTTCGCAAATGTAAAGAGGAAGGTGCTCTACTCCTACATGGTCCGGTTCCACCAACAGGACACCCTGAGGAGCCACAAGGACCATGCCTGGAGGAGAGCCCCTGCCCTGCGTCTCTCCGGAGAGGCCTCGCTGGAGGCAACTCTACTGCAGACCGACGTACAACCGCATCGGCGACCTCAACTGGAGCATCGCCCACGGCACCGTCACCACCGACGTCTCCCCGGCGCGCTTCACCGACACGTCCCCGGAGTGCCGGTTCTGCGGTAAAGCGGAGACGGTGGCGCACCGATACGTGGAGTGCAAGAGCCTGGACACGCTGTTCAAGGTCCTGAGAAACATCCTCCTAAGGTTCAGCCTCCACTTCTCCCCGACGGTCCTCATCTTTGGATACCCGAAGGGCGACGGACCCCAACATCTTCAGGGGCTGGTCAACGTGCTCTTCGGCTACGCCAAGCTCGCCATATACAGGGCGAGGAAAGTGGCCCTGGAGGGGCAACGTCCGGCCAGCAGCCTGGGCATCTTCCGCGCTCTGGTCGGAGCCAGGGTGTGGCCGGAGTTCCGCCACGCGCGGCTGACCCAAGCCGTGCCGGCCTTCAAGGAGCAGTGGGCGCTGGAGGAGGCCGTGTGCTTGGTGGCATATGACGGTAGAGAGCTCTGCATGCAGATCTAAGCTGCCCGTCGGAGGCCGTTTGACCGTGGGAAGGGCTGCGTGCAGATGCAGCACTTGTCGTAGTTATAAAGAAAAAAGAGAGCGAGCGAGAGAGAGCCAAATGGAGTAGGAAGAGAGGGGGCAGAGAGAGAGGGGGGGGGGCGGAGAGGGGGTAGAGAGAGAGGAGAGGCAGAGAGGGGGGTAGAGAGAGAGGGTGGGCAGAGAGGGGGGTAGAGAGAGAGGGTCTTTCGTTTAAAAGGGGGGCGGGGGGTTACATCAAGCAAAGCATTAAAAAAAAACGAAATGATGAACGGAGCAAAGTGCCGACTACACCGAGCATCTTCTTGTTTCTACTGATCGTAAAAAAAAAGGGAGAGCGAGCAACGTGGACTCACACGTATCTCCACGGTGAGAGATAGAGTGAGGTGAGGGGTGTGGACTCACACGTATCTCCACGGTGAGAGAGAGCGAGAGAGAGCGAGCGGTGTGGACTCACACGTATCTCCACGGTGAGAGAGAGAGAGTGAGCGGTGTGGACTCACACGTATCTCCACGGTGAGAGAGAGGTGTGAACTCACACGTATCTCCACGGTGAGAGAGAGAGAGAGAGCGAGCGACGTGGACTCACACGTATCTCCACGGAGAGAGAGAGAGCGGCGTGGACTCACACGTATCTCCACGGAGAGAGAGAGAGGTGAGCGGTGTGAACTCACACGTATCTCCACGGTGAGAGAGAGAGAGAGGGTGAGCGGTGTGGACTCACACGTATCTCCACGGAGAGGGAGAGAGAGCGAGCGACGTGGACTCACACGTATCTCCACGGTGAGAGAGAGAGTGACGTGGACTCACACGTATCTCCACGGAGAGAGAGAGAGAGAGCGACGTGGACTCACACGTATCTCCACGGTGAGAGATAGAGTGAGGTGAGGGGTGTGGACTCACACGTATCTCCACGGTGAGAGAGAGAGAGTGAGCGGTGTGGACTCACACGTATCTCCACGGTGAGAGAGAGGTGTGAACTCACACGTATCTCCACGGAGAGAGAGAGAGAGAGAGCGGGCGACGTGGACTCACACGTATCTCCACGGAGAGAGAGAGAGCGAGCGAGCGAGAGAGAGCGAGCGACGTGGACTCACACGTATCTCCACGGCGACAGAGCCCTCATGGCCACGTCTCCACCCGGCTGCTCATCCAGGGCGACCCCCTCGGGGTCACTTTTCAGCGAACCCTGCGGGCAATTCGCAGCAGCTGAGCTGCCACCGCCACCGCCACCACCGCCAGCGCCGCCACCTCCTCTCTTGACGCGCCTTCCCGCAGCCTCCTCAAGGGCTTGGGCGAGTCGCACCATGTCGAGCTGCCTGGCGTCGTGGACGCTCTTGCCCCAGTAGGTCTCCAGGAGGAGCGCCTCGTCCGCCTCCCTGAAGCACCGTGACTTCTTGCTCCTGCCGCTGCCGGTGCCTTTGCCTCCCCTTCCGCCGCCGCCACCGCCGCCTCCTCCTCCGCCTCCTCCTCCGCCTCCTCCGCCGCCTCCTCTATCGCCTCTTCCACCCTTCGCTCCGGACTTGGCCTTGGAGGCGGCGCTGGGATGGGCGGAGGCCATCAGCAGCAGGAGGATGGGGACAGCGGCGGAGAGGGCCTGAGCGGGTTCCAGACGAGGAGGAGGAGAAGGAAGAGGTGAGGGTGGTGGTGAGGGTGGTGGTGGTGAGGGTAGTGGTGGTGGTGGTGAGGGTGGTGAGGGTGGTGGGGGTGGTGGTGGTGGTGGTGGGGGTGAAGATGGTGGTGGTGGTGAGGATGATGGTGGTGGTGGTGATGGTGGTGAGGATGGTGGTGGTGGTGAGGATGGTGGTGGTGGTGGTGGTGAGGATGGTGGTGGTGAGGATGGTGGTGGTGGTGAGGATGGTGGTGGTGAGGATGGTGGTGAGGATGGTGGTGGTGATGATGGTATTGGTGTTGAGAATTGTGGTGGTGGTGCGGATGGTGGTGGTGGTGAGGATGGTGGTGGTGGTGGTGCGGATGGTGGTGGTGGTGGTGGTGAGGATGGTGATGAGGATGGTGGTGGTGAGAATGATGGTGGTGGTGAGGATGGTGGTGGTGAGGATGGTGGTGGTGGTGAGGATGGTGGTGGTGGTGAGGATGGTGGTGGTGGTGATGATGGTAGTGGTGAGGATGGTGGTGGCAGCAGTGGTGAGGATGGTAGTGGTGGTGAGGATGGTGGTGGTGGTGAGGATGGTGGTGGTGGTGAGGATGGTGGTGGTGAGGATGGTGGTGGTGGTGAGGATGGTGGTGGTGGTGAGGATGGTGGTGAGGATGGTGGTGGTGAGGATGGTGGTGGTGAGGATTGTGGTGGTGGTGGTGGTGAGGATGGTGGTGGTGGTGGTGAGGATGGTGGTGGTGGTGAGGATGGTGGTGGTGAGGATTGTGGTGGTGGTGAGGATGGTGGTGGTGGTGAGGATGGTGGTGGTGAGGATGGTGATGGTGGTGAGGATGGTGGTGGTAGTGAGGATGGTGGTGGTGGTGAGGATGGTGGTGGTGGTGGTGGTGAGGATGGTGGTGGTAGTGAAGATGGTGGTGGTGAGGATGGTGGTGATGGTGATGACATAGACACCCATAGAGATACATAGACCCACAGACATACATAGAGACCCATCGAGACCCATAGAGACCCATGGAGACCCATAAACAAACTACGGAGCGACTGTGTAGCGTCTTGTTTCAGAAGCGACCTGGGCCATCAACAATTGATAACAGCTAAACCACGTGGCTCAGCATCGTCATCATGACCACCACGTGGACATTGATAGCAGCTCAACCACGTGGTTTAGCATCGTCATCATCACCACGTGGACATTGATAGCAGCTCAACCACGTGGTTTAGCATCGTCATCATCGTCACCACGTGGACATTGATAGCAGCTCAACCACGTGGCTCAGCATCGTCATCGTCACCACGTGGACATTGATAGCAGCTCAACCACGTGGTTTAGCATCGTCATCGTCACCACGTGGACATTGATAGCAGCTCAACCACGTGGTTTAGCATCGTCATCGTCACCACGTGGACATTGATAGCAGCTCAACCACGTGGCTTAGCATCATCATCACGTGGACATTGATAGCAGCTCAACCACGTGGTTTAGCATCATCGTCATCATCGTCACGTGGACATTGATAGCAGCTCAACCACGTGGCTTAGCATCGTCATCATCACCACGTGGACATTGATAGCAGCTCAACCACGTGGATTAGCATCGTCATCATCGTCACCACGTGGACATTGATAGCAGCTCAACCACGTGGCTTAGCATCGTCATCATCACCACGTGGGCATTGATAGCAGCTCAACCACGTGGCTTAGCATCATCATCACCACCACGTGACCATTGATAGCAGCTCCACCACGTGGCTTAGCATCGTCATCGTCACCACGTGGACATTGATAGCAGCTCAACCACGTGGCTTAGCATCCTCATCATCATCAAGTGGACATTGATAGCAGCTCAACCACGTGGTTTAGCATCCTCATCATCATCAAGTGGACATTGATAGGGCAATAGACACGGAGGACCCGGAGAGACAAATCCCCGCAGTGACCACGGGGAGAGAGACGCAGACTCCACATCTACAGCAGCAGCAGCAGGCGTCGTCAGGGTCGGGATAGCACCCACGACCTCCTGTATACCAGGCGAGGTAGTCAACATCTCCTAGCCACCGTGATGATGATGATGAGAGAGAGACGCAGACTCCACATAGCCTGGCACAGCCGTCAACCCATAGCACCTGAGTCTGTTCCGTGACCTCCTCCTGCACTGTCTGTGTGTGTGTCTGTGTGTGTCTGTGTGCTTATGACCGACTCCAGTTTAACAGCAGAGGTCTCACTCCGAATCAGTCGAGCGGCAATATCTTTTCATCGGTTGCGTAACGCTGTGTGGAAGCTACCTGGTCTGTCGCTTCGTACTAAGCTTCAGGTATTCTCCGCCACGGTCATTCCCTCCCTTCTCTACGCTTGCGAAACGTGGACCCCCCTAATGGAACATCTTCGCCGGTTAGAAACATTTAGGCTGGCCTGCCTACGATCCATCCTGGGTTTAACCAGACTGGATTGTGTGAGGAGCTCACAAATCCTTGAAAGATCTGGGCAGGGTCCCATCGGTGAGTTCCTCCGGCGGGCAAGGCTGCGATGGCTGGGTCATGTAGCCCGCATGCCCAGCCACCGCATGCCGAAACAGCTTTTGTTCGGCCGGATTGAGGGGGCTAAGCGGGCGCGGCACGGGCTAGAGAAGAGATGGAGTGATGTGGTACAGGAGGACGTGGAGCTGAGTGGACTTGCCGATGACTGGTATCAGCGGTGTCAAGATCGGCCTCTGTGGAGGAGGCTCGTAAAGGACGCTACTGGGCAGTTGGAGGCAGTCGCCCTCCAACAACAACGGAGGGCGGAGGAGCGACGCTCACAACAATGAGCGGAGCGCCGGGTGGCTAAAGCACAGCAGATTGGCACAGTAAGGGGCACAGGTGGTGCATCAGCCAGTCATCTCATTCAGTCAACCCGTGGCACCTGGGTCTGCCCCGTGACCTCCTGCCAGCGGGCGTTCGACACCTCACGTGGCCTCAGGGTGCACATAGCCTGGCACAAGCGTCGTGGTGACGTCACCGCCACTTAGTGGCGAATGGCGGTTTTTGTGTGTGTGTGTCTGTGTGTCTGTGTGAGTGTCTGTCTGTGTGTCTGTGTGTGTGTGTCTGTGTGTGTGTGTCTGTGTGTCTGTGTGTGTGTGACTCTGTGTGTGTGTGTCTGTGTCTGTGTGTCTGTGTGTGTCTGTGTGTGTGTCTGTGTGTGTCTGTGTGTGTGTCTGTGTGTGTGTCTGTGTGTGTGTCTGTGTGTGTGTGTCTGTGTGTGTGTCCGTGTGTCTATGTGTGTGTCTATGTGTGTGTGTCTGTGTGTGTGTGTCTGTGTGTGTGTGTCTGTGTGTGTGTCCGTGTGTCTATGTGTGTGTCTATGTGTGTGTCTGTCTGTGTGTGTCTGTGTGTGTGTGACTCTGTGTGTGTGTGACTCTGTGTGTGTGTGTCTGTGTGTCTTTGCTCGTCGTAACTTACCAGCAGGCGGACGACGTCGACTCGCATGGCTTCTGATGTGCACGCACGTAGAGCCGACGTTAACACACCAGGCTGATAGATAGATAGACTGGTAAGACAGACTGGGAGACAGACACAGACAGAGACAGAGAGAGAGAGCGAGACAGAGAGACAGAGAGAGAGAGACTCATGGGCAGCTGGACGGACTGGCGGACACGGACAGAGAGAGAGACAGAGAGGGAGAGACAGAGAGAGAGTCGCGGGGTAGGTAGTCGGAGTGGCGGAGCGAGTGATTTAGAGTCTCACTCACCTGTGGTGGCGCCTCTCGCCCCCCACGCACGGAGTCTTTATGGGGAGCGGCGCGGATTTTCCCGACAGCGAGATAGAGAGAGAGAAAAACACGCGGAAGAATGTGGGACGGCTTCACGCACTCACACAAACACACACACACAAACACACACACATATACACATATATACATACACACATACACAAACGCACACACAAACACACACACATATACACATATATACATACACACATACACACACATACATACACACACATACACACACATATACATACATACACACACATACACACACATACACACACATATACACATATACACACACACACATACACACATACACATATACACACACATACACACACATACACACACATACACATACACACTCACATACACACACACTCACACACACAAACACACACACATACACACACTCACGTACACACACATACACACACACATACACACAGACACACACACACACAGACACATACACACACACAGACACACACACAGAAACACACACACAGACATACACAAACACACAGACATACACAGACACACACACTCACGTACACACACATACACACACACATATAGCACACATACACACAGACAAACAGACACACACACAGAAGCACACAGACATACACAGACACACAGACATACACAAACACACATACACACACTCACACACACATACACACATACACACACTCACACATACACACATACACACACATACACACACTCACGTACACACATACACACACATATAGCACACATACACACACACATACACACACAGACACACAGACACACACAGACACACAGACACACACAGACACATACACACACACAGAAACACACAGACACACACACACAGACACACACACAGACACACACACAGACACACATACACACACTCTAAGGTATACACACACTCACATACACAAACTCACGTTAACTACCTCGCCTGGTACGCAGGAGGTCGTGGGTTCCATCCCGACCCTGACGATGCCTGCTGCTGCTGTAGATATGGAGTCTGCGTCTCTCTCTCATCATCATCATGGTGGCTAGGAGATGTTAACTACCTCGCCTGGTCTACAGGAAGTCGTGGGTTCCATCCCGACCCTGACGATGCCTGCTGCTGCTGTAGATGTGGAGTCTGCGTCTCTCTCTCATCATCACGGTGGCTATGAGATGTTGACTACCTCGCCTGGTATACAGGAGGTCTAGGTGGAGTCTGTGTCTCTCTCATCATCATCATCACGGTGGCTAGGAGATGTTGACTACCTCGCCCGGTCTACAGGAGGTCTATGTGGAGTCTGTGTCTCTCTCGCATCATCACGGTGGCTAGGAGATGTTAACTACCTCGCCCGGTATACAGGAGGTCTATGTGGAGTCTGTGTCTCTCTCATCATCATCATCATCATCACGGTGGCTAGGCGATGTTGACTACCTCGCCTGGTATACAGGAGGTCTATGTGGAGTCTGTGTCTCTCATCATCATCACGGTGGCTAGGAGATGTTGACTACCTCGCCCGGTCTACAGGAGGTCTATGTGGAGTCTGTGTCTCTCTCATCATCATCATCACGGTGGCTAGGAGATGTTGACTACCTCGCCAGGTATACAGGAGGTCTATGTGGAGTCTGTGTCTCTCTCATCATCATCATCACGGTGGCTATGAGATGTTGACTACCTCGCCTGGTCTACAGGAGGTCTATGTGGAGTCTGTGTCTCTCATCATCATCATCACGGTGGCTATGAGATGTTGACTACATCGCCCGGTCTACAGGAGGTCTATGTGGAGTCTGTGTCTCTCTCATCATCATCATCACGGTGGCTAGGAGATGTTGACTACCTCGCCTGGTGTACAGGAGGTCTATGTGGAGTCTGTGTCTCTCTCATCATCATCACGGTGGCTAGGAGATGTTGACTACCTCGCCTGGTCTACAGGAGGTCTATGTGGAGTCTGTGTCTCTCTCATCATCACGGTGGCTAGGAGATGTTAACTACCTCGCCTGGTATACAGGAGGTCTATGTGGAGTCTGTGTCTCTCTCTCATCATCACGGTGGCTAGGAGATGTTGACTACCTCGCCTGTTCTACAGGAGGTCTATGTGGAGTCTGTGTCTCTCTCTCATCATCACGGTGGCTAGGAGATGTTGACTACCTCGCCCGGTATACAGGAGGTCTATGTGGAGTTTGTGTCTCTCTCTCATCATCACGGTGGCTAGGAGATGTTGACTACCTCGCCTGGTCTACAGGAGGTCTATGTGGAGTCTGTGTCTCTCTCTCATCATCACGGTGGCTAGGAGATGTTGACTACCTCGCCCCTGGCCTACCGCCACCCTCTTCATTTAGAAGTCTGCACTAAAGGTCAAGAACCACTGGTGTAGTGTATAGTGTAGTGTATAGTAGTGTAGAGTATAGTGTAGTGTATAGTAGTGCAGTGTATAGTGTAGTGTAGTGTATAGTAGTGTAGTGTATAGTGTAGTGTATAGTAGTGTATTGTATAATGTAGTGTATAGTGTAGTGTATAGTAGTGTATAGTAGTGTAGTGTATAGTGTAGTGTATAGTAGTGTATTGTATAATGTAGTGTATAGTGTAGTGTATAGTAGTGTAGTGTATAGTAGTCTAGTGTATAGTGTAATGTATAGTAGTCTAGTCTTTAGTAGTGTATAGTGTAGTGTATAGTAGTGTAGTGTATAGTGTAGTGTATAGTAGTGTAGTCTATAGTAGTGTATAGTGTGGTGTATAGTAGTGTAGTGTATAGTGTAGTGTGTAGTAGTGTAGTGTATAGTAGTGTAGTGTATAGTGTAGTGTATAGTGTAGTGTATAGTAGTGTAGTGTATAGTGTAGTGTATAGTGTAGTGTACAGTAGTGTAGTTTATAGTGTAGTGTATAGTAGTGTAATGTATAATGTAGTGTATAGTTGTGTATAGTGTAGTGTATAGTAGTGTATAGTAGTGTAGTGTATAGTGTAGTGTATAGTAGTGTAGTGTACAGTAGTGTAGTGTATAGTAGTGTAGTGTATAGTGTAGTGTATAGTGTAGTGTAAAGTAGTGTAGTGTATAGTAGTGTACTGTATAGTGTAGTGTGTAGTGTATAGTTTAGTGTATAGTGTAGTGTAAACTAGTGTATAGTGTAATGTAGAGTAATGTAAAATAGTGTATAGTGCAGTTTAGAGTAGTGTAAAGTAGTGTATAGTGTAGTTTAGAGTAATGTAAAATAGTGTGTAGTGTAGTGTATAGTGTAGTGTAAAGTAGTGTATAGTGTCGTTTAGAGTAATGTAAAGTAGTGTGTAGTGTAGTGTATAGTGTAGTGTAAAGTAGTGTATAGTGTAGTTTAGAGTAATGTGAAGTAGTGTGTAGTGTAGTGTATAGTGTAGTGTAAAGTAGTGTATTGTGTCGTTTAGAGTAATGTAAAGTAGTGTGTAGTGTAGTGTATAGTGTAGTGTAAAGTAGTGTATAGTGTAGTTTAGAGTAATGTGAAGTAGTGTGTAGTGTAGTGTATAGTGTAGTGTAAAGTAGTGTATAGTGTCGTTTAGAGTAATGTAAAGTAGTGTATAGTGTAGTGTAAAGTAGTGCATAGTGTCGTTTAGAGTAATGCAAAGACGTGCAAAGATTTTATTTTTCGACGGTGACTCATCGAACTACACAAATTGTGCAGCGGGAAAATGCAAACGAATCCCTAAAAAAGCGATTAACTTCTTTCTGAGAAGGGAAGCAATGAAATAATAGAATCTGATTGTTTTCTACTTTTATTATTTTATTGTTTCCCTTCTACGTGACTTTACCGAAAGAACCAAGAATATGAATCCCTGCAGTCACGAAAGCTTTAAATCAAAACAACAACAACATCAACAAACGCACACTATAAACACAGACCCTGTAGAGGTTCAGCAATGTATAAGATGATATATGAACGCGTGGATACACTGCACGCATGAATGTACCGTGCACCGTTGTACGATTACGGATCATTGCCAGGTGAGATGTGGGGTGGGAAGCAGCGGACGTTCAAGTAGAAGTGCTGAGTCTACGGTGCAGTGTTGAGTCTATGGTGCAGTGGTGAGTCTACGGTGCAGTGTTGAGTCTATCGCGCAGTGTTGAGTCTATGGTGCAGTGGTGAGTCTATGGTGCAGTGGTGAGTCTATGGTGCAGTGTTGAGTCTATGGTGCAGTGTTGAGTGTATGGTGAAGTGCTGAGTCTATGGTGCAGTGTTGAGTCTATGGTGCAGTGGTGAGTCTTTGGTGCAGTGTTGAGTCTATGGTGCAGTGTTGAGTCTATGGGGCAGTATTGAGTCTATGGTGCAGTGTTGAGTCTATGGGGCAGTGTTGAGTCTATGGTGCAGTGTTGAGTCTATGGTGCAGTGTTGAGTCTATGGTGCAGTGTTGAGTCTATGGTGCAGTGTTGAGTCTATGGTGCAGTGCTGAGTCTATTGTGCAGTGGTGAGTCTATGGTGCAGTGATGAGTCTATGGTGCAGTGTTGAGTCTTTGGGGTAGTGTTGAGTCTATGGTGCATTGTTGAGTCTATGGGCAGTGTTGAGTCTATGGGCAGTGTTGAGTCTATGGTGCAGTGTTGAGTCTATGGTGCAGTGTTGAGTCTATGGTGCAGTGTTGAGTCTATGGGCAGTGTTGAGTCTATGGGCAGTGTTGAGTCTATGGTGCAGTGTTGAGTCTATGGTGCAGTGTTGAGTCTATGGTGCAGTGTTGAGTCTATGGGCAGTGTTGAGTCTATGGGCAGTGTTGAGTCTATGGTGCAATGTTGAGCCGATGGTGCAGTGTGGAGTCTATGGTGCAGTGTTGAGTCTATGGTGCAGTGTTGAGTCTATGGTGCAGTGCTGAGTCTATGGTACAGTGTTGAGTCTATGGGCAGTGTTGAGTCAATGGTGCAGTGTTGAGTCTATGGTGAAGTGTTGAGTCTATGGGCAGTGTTGAGTCTATGGTGCAGTGTTGAGTCTATGGTGCAGTGTTGAGTCTATGGTGCAGTGTTGAGTCTATGGTGCAGTGTTGAGTCTATGGTGCAGTGTTGAGTCTATGGTGCAGTGCTGAGTCTATGGTACAGTGTTGAGTCTATGGGCAGTGTTGAGTCAATGGTGCAGTGTTGAGTGTAGGGTGCAGTGTTGAGTCTATGGTGAAGTGTTGAGTCTATGGGCAGTGTTGAGTCTATGGTGCAGTGTTGAGTCTATGGTGCAGTGTTGAGTCTATGGTGCAGTGTTGAGTCTATGGTGCAGTGTTGAGTCTATAGTGCAGTGTTGAGTCTATGGTGCAGTGTTGAGTCTATGGTGCGGTGTTGAGTCTATGATGCAGTGTTGAGTCTATGTTGCAGTGTTGAGTCTATGGTGCAGTGTTGAGTCTATGGGGCAGTGTTGAGTCTACGGGCAGTGTTGAGTCTATGGGCAGTGTTGAGTATATGGTGCAGTGTTGAGTCTATGGTGCAGTGTTGAGTCTATGGGGCAGTGTTGAGTCTATGGGGCAGTGTTGAGTCTACGGGCAGTGTTGAGTCTACAGGCAGTGTTGAGTCTATGGTGCAGTGTTGAGTCTATGGTGCAGTGTTGAGTCTATGATGCCGTGGTGAGTCTACGGGCAGTGTTGAGTCTACAGGCAGTGTTGAGTCTATGGTGCAGTGTTGAGTCTATGGTGCAGTGCTGAGTCTATGGTGCAATGGTGAGTCTATTTGCAGTGTTGAGTCTATGGTGCAGTGTTGAGTCTACGGTGCAGTGTTGAGTCTATGGGCAGTGTGGAGTCTATGGTGCAGTTTTGAGTCTATGGTGCAGTGTTGAGTCTATGGTGCAGTCTTGAGTCTATGGGCAGTGTTGAGTCTATGGTGCAGTGTTGAGTCTATGGGCAGTGTTGAGTCTATGGGCAGTGTTGAGTCTAGGGTGCAGTGTTGAGTCTATTGTGCAGTGCTGAGTCTATGGTGCAGTGTTGAGTCTATGGGCAGTGTTGAGTCATATGCGCAGTCTTGAGTCTATGGTGCAGTGTTTAGTCTATGGTGCAGTGGTGAGTCTATGGTGCAGTGTTGAGTCTATGGTGCAGTGTTGAGTCTATGGTGCAGTGTTGAGTCTATGGGGCAGTGTTGAGTCTATGGTGCAGTGTTGAGTCTATGGTGCAGTGCTAAGTCTATGGTGTAGTGTTGAGTTTATGGTGCAGTGTTGAGTCTATTGTGCAGTGCTGAGTTTATGGTGCAGTGTTGAGTCTATGCGCAGTGTTGAGTCTATGGTGCAGTGTTGAGTCTATGGTGAAGTGCTGAGTCTATGGTGCAGTGTTGAGTCTATGGTGCAGTGGTGAGTCTATGGTGCAGTGTTGAGTCTATGGTGCAGTGTTGAGTCTATGGTGCAGTGTTGAGTCTATGGGGCAGTGTTGAGTCTATGGTGCAGTGTTGAGTCTATGGTGCAGTGCTGAGTCTATGGTGCAGTGTTGAGTCTATGGGGCAGTGTTGAGTCTATGGTGCAGTGTTGAGTCTATGGTGCAGTGCTAAGTCTATGGGCAGTGCTGAGTTTATGGTGCAGTGTTGAGTTTATGCGCAGTGTTGAGTCTATGGTGCAGTGTTGAGTGAGTCTATGGTGCAGTGTTGAGTCTATGGTGCAGTGTTGAGTCTATGGTGCAGTGTTGAGTCTATGGTGCAGTGTTGAGTCTATGGTGCTGTGTTGAGTCTATGGTGCAGTGCTGAGTCTATGGGCAGTGTTGCTGCTGCTGATGCTGCTGATGATAATGCTGCTGCTGATGCTGCTGATGATGCTGCTGATGATGCTGATCCAGGTGATGATGATGATGCTGATGTTGCTGCTGCTGATGATGATGCTGTTGCTGATGATGATGCTGATGATGCTGCTGCTGATGATGCTGCTGAAGATGCTGCTGCTGATGATGCTGATGATGCTGGTAATGATGCTGCTGATGATGCTGATGATGATGCTGATGATGCTGATGATGATGCTGCTGCTGATGATGATTATGCTGATGATGATGCTGTTGCTGCTGATGATGCTGATGCTGCTGATGATACTGCTGCTGATGATGCTGCTGCTGATGATGCTGCTGACGATGATGCTGATGATGCTGATGAAGATGCTGATGATGATGAAGTCCTCACGCCGACGCAATTGACGACGATGACGTCACAGCGATGACGGCATACCTCCCGCCCACGTGACGCGTCATCCCCGTGATTTGCATGGGAGCAGAGACACCCCAAGTGACGCAACGCGTGACGTCACCAGACGAGTTGGGGCAAACCCCCCCACCACCACCCCCTCACCCCCCCTCACCCCTCCCATCCGCCCCCCCCACCCCTCACCCCCCCCCACACACCCTTCAACCCCCCCCTTCACCCCCTTCGCCCCCCCCTCACCATCCCAGCGAAGGTGGTGAATGGAGGAGGAGGGGCTTGAGCTGTTGGGGTTTTTTATGAATGAAGTTGGACTCGCGGGTCACGTGACAGGCCCGGCTTCGAGCGGTCATTCCCAGGGAGAAGCGTTGGTTTGTGAGTGTGTGTGAGTGTGTGTATGTACGTGTGAGTGTGTGTATGTATGTGTGTATGTGTGGTGGGGAGCGGTAGTGTAGCGGTTAGCGCTACGCTGCGCTATGAACCTGGCGACCCGGGTTCGATTCCCGCTCACGGCCAACACCAGTGACGATTATCTGAACCGGTCCCGGGCCTCCCCTAGGTCGACTCAGCCTCAAATGAGTACCTGGTGCGGTGTGTAAACATCGCCACTAGGGAGACAAAGGCGGTCGGGCGTGGTGTGCTGGCCACCCACCCCCTCGTGTACCGTTCCGGCCATCATAGGTGCTCGCTAACAGCACTTGCCCCTACAGTCTGTTAAGGCTATACGGGGGATCTTTGTATGTATGTATGTGTGAGTGTGTATGTATGTGTGTCTGTGTGTGTTACTTATTTTAGTCGTAGGTCTTCTCGGCCACGGTCATTCCCTCCCTTCTCTACGCTTGCGAAACGTGGACCCCCCTAATGGAACATCTTCGCCGGTTAGAAACATTTAGGCTGGCCTGCCTACGATCCATCCTGGGTTTAACCAGACTGGATTGTGTGAGGAGCTCACAAATCCTTGAAAGATCTGGGCAAGGTCCCATCGGTGAGCTCCTCCGGCAGGCAAGGCTGCGATGGCTGGGTCATGTAGCCCGCATGCCCAGCCACCGCATGCCGAAACAGCTTTTGTTCGGCCGGATCGAGGGGGCTAAACGGGCGCGACACGGGCTAGAGAAGAGATGGAGTGATGTGGTACAGGAGGACGTGGAGCTGAGTGGACTTGCCGATGACTGGTACCAGCGGTGCCAAGATCGGCCTCTGTGGAGGAGGCTCGTGAAGGATGCTACTGGGCAGTTGGAGGCAGTCGCCCTCCAACAACAACGGAGGGCGGAGGAGCGACGCTCACAACAACGAGCGGAGCGCCGGGTGGCTAAAGCACAGCAGGTTGGCACAGTAGGGGGCACAGGTGGTGCATCAGCCAGTCATCTCAGTCATCTCAGTCAGTCGATCCGTGGCACCTGGGTCTGCCCCGTGACCTCCTGCCAGCGGGCGTTCAACACTTCACGTAGCCTCAAAGTGCACATGGCCTGGCACAAGCGTCGTGGTGACGTCACCGCCACTTAGTGGCGAATGGCGGTTGTTGTTGTTGTGTCTGTGTGTGTGGTGTTTGTGTGTGTGGTGTGTGTGGTGTTTGTGTGTGGTGTGTGTGATGTGTGTGGTGTTTGTGTATGTATGTGTTAGTGTGTATGTATGTGTTAGTGTGTATGTGTGTGTGGTGTTTGTGTGTGTCGTGTTTGTGTGTGTGGTGTTTGTGTGTGGTGTGTGTGGTGTGTGTGGTGTGTGTGTGTGGTGTTTGTGTGTGGTGTGTGTGTGGTGTGTGTGGTGTTTGTGTGTGTGGTGTTTGTGTGTGTGGTGTGTGTGTGTGGTGTGTGTGGTGTTTGTGTGTGTGGTGTGTGTGGTGTCTGTGTGTGGTGTGTGTGTGGTGTGTGTGTGGTGTGTGTGTGGTGTGTGTGGTGTTGTGTGTGTGGTGTGTGTGGTGTTTGTGTGTGGTGTGTGTGGTGTTTGTGTGTGGTGTGTGTGGTGTTTGTGTGTGGTGTGTGTGGTGTTTGTGTGTGGTGTGTGTGGTGTTTGTGTGTGGTGTGTGTGGTGTGTGTGGTGTTTGTGTGTGTGGTGTGTGTGTCAACCCCCACCGAGAAAGAGAGACACGGCCATCTTGAACCCACTCACTCACCCCTCACTCACCCCTCCCTCACCCCTCACTCACCCCTCACCCCTCACTCACTCACCCCTCACTCACCCCTTACTCACCCCTCACTCACTCACTCACTGACCCCTCACTCACCCCTCACTCACTCCTCACTCACCCCCTCACTCACCCCTCACTCACTCACCCCTCACTCACCCCTCCCTCACCCCTCACTCACTCACCCCTCACTCACCCCTCCGTCACCCCTCACTCACTCACCCCTCACTCACCCCTCACTCACTCACCCCTCACTCACCCCTCACTCACTCACTCACTGACCCCTCACTCACTCACCCCTCACCCCTCACTCACTGACCCCTCACTCACTCACCCCTCACCCCTCACTCACCCCTCACTCACTCACCCCTCACTTACTCACCCCTCACTCATCCCTCCCTCCCTCACCCCTCACTCACCCACCCCTCCACTCACCCCTTACTCACCCCTCACTCACTCGCCCCCCCCTCACTCACCCCTCACCCCTCACTCACCCCTCACTCACTCACCTACCCCTCACTCACCCCTCACTCACCCCTCACTCACCCCCTCACTCACCCCTCACTCACTCCTCACTCACCCCCTCACTCACCCCTCACTCACTCACCCCTCACTCACCCCTCACTCACCCCTCACTCACTCACCCCTCACTCACCCCTCACTCACCCACCCCTCACTCACCCCTCACTCACGCCTCCCTCACCCCTCACTCACCCCTCACTCACTCACCCCTCACTCATTCACCTCTCACTCACTCACCCCTCACCCCTCACTCACCCCTCACTCACTCACCCCTCACTTACTCACCCCTCACTCACTCACCCCTCACTCACCCCTCCCTCACCCCTCACTCACTCACCCCTCACTCACTCACCCCTCACTCACCCCCTCACTCACCCCTCACTCACCCCTCACTCATTCACCCCTCATTCACCCCTCCCTCACCCCTCACTCACTCACCCCTCTCTCACCCCCTCACTCACCCCTCACTCACCCCTCACTCACCCCTCCCCCACCCCTCACTCACCCCTCACCCCTCACTCACCCCTTACTCACCCCTCACTCACTCACTCACTGACCCCTCACTCACTCCTCACTCACCTCTCAGTTACCCCTCACTCACTCACCCCTCACCCCTCACTCACTCACCCCTCACCCCTCACTCACCCCTTACTCACCCCTCACTCACTCACTCACTGACCCCTCACTCACTCACCCCTCACTCACCCCTCACTCACCCCTCACTCACTCACTGACCCCTCACTCACTCACCCCTCACTCACCCCTCACTCACTCACCCCTCACTTACTCACCCCTCACTCATCCCTCCCTCCCTCACCCCTCACTCACCCACCCCTCCACTCACCCCTCACTCACCCCTCACTCACTCGCCCCCCCTCACTCACCCCTCAACCTCACTCACCCCTCACTCACTCACCTACCCCTCACTCACCCCTCACTCACCCCTCACTCACTCACCCCTCACTCACCCTTCACTCACCCCTCACTCACCCCTCACTCACCCACCCCTCTACTCACCCCTTATTCACCCCTCACTCACCCACCCCTCACTCACCCCTCATTCACTCACCCCTCACTCACCCCTCACTCACTCACCTACCCCTCACTCACCCCTCACTCACTCCTCACTCACCCACCTCTCACTCACTCACCCCTCCCTCACCCCTCACTCACCCCTCCCTCACCCACCCCTCACTCACCCCTCCTTCACCCCTCCTTCACCCCTTACTCACCCGTCACTCACCCCTTACTCACCCCTCACTCACTCACTCACTGACCCCTCACTCACTCACCCCTCACTCATTCACCTCTCATTCCTCACTCACTCACCCCTCACTCACACTTCACTCACCCGCTCACTTACCCCTCACTCACTCACCCCTCACTCATTCACCTCTCACTCCTCACTCACTCACCCCTCACTCACCCTTCACTCACCCCCTCACTCACCCCTCACTCACTCCTCACCCCCTCACTCACCCCCTCACTCACCCCTCACTCACTCACCCCTCACTCACCCCTCCCTCACCCCTCACTCACTCACCCCTCTCTCACCCCCTCACTCACCCCTCACTCACCCCTCACTCACTCACCCCTCACTCACCCACCCCTCCACTCACCCCTTACTCACCCCTCACTCACCCACCCCTCACTCATTCACCCCTCACTCACCCCTCACTCACTCCTCACTCACTCACTCCTCACTCACCCCTCACTCACCCCTCACCTCTCACTCACCCCTCACTCACCCCTCCCTCACCCCTCACTCACCCCTCAGTTACCCCTCACTCACTCACCCCTCACTCACCCCTCACCCCTCACTCACCCCTTACTCACCCCTCACTCACTCACTCACTGACCCCTCACTCACTCACCCCTCACCCCTCACTCACCCCTCACTCACCCCTCACCCCTCACTCACCCCTCACTCACTCACCCACCCCTCACTCACTCCTCACTCACCCCTCACTCACTCGCCCCCCCTCACTCACCCCTCACTCACCCCTCACTCACCCCCTCACTCACCCCTCACTCACCCCTCACCCCTCACCCCTCACTCACTCACCCCTCACTCACCCCTTACTCACCCCTCACTCACTCACTCACTGACCCCTCACTCACTCCTCACCCCTCACTCACCCCCCACCCACCCCTCACTCACCCCTCACTCACTCACTCACCCCCTCACTCACCCCTCACTGACCCCTCACTCACCCCTCACTCACTCACCTCTCACTCACCCCTCACTCACTCACCTCTCACTCACCCCTCACTCACTCACCCCTCACTCATTCACCCGTCACTCACCCCTCCCTCACCCCTCACCCCTCACTCACCCCTCACTCACCCTTCACTCACCCCTCACCCCTCCTTCACCCCTCCTTCACCCTTCACTCACCCCTCACTCACCTCTTACTCACCCCTCACTCACTCACTCACTGACCCCTCACTCCTCACTCACTCACCCCTCACTCACCCTTCACTCACCCCCTCACTCACCCTTCACTCACTCACTCCTCACCCCTCACTCACCCCCCACCCACCCCTCACTCACCCCTCACTCACTCACTCACTCACCCCCTCACTCACCCCTCACTGACCCCTCACTCACCCCTCACTCACTCACCCCTCACTCACCCCTCACTCACTCACCTCTCACTCACCCCTCACTCACTCACCCCTCACTCACCCCTCACTCACTCACCCCTCACTCACCCCTCCCTCACCCCTCACCCCTCACCCCTCACTCACCCCTCACTCACCCTTCACTCACCCCTCACCCCTCCTTCACCCCTCCTTCACCCTTCACTCACCCCTCACTCACCTCTTACTCACCCCTCACTCACTCACTCACTGACCCCTCACTCCTCACTCACTCACCCCTCACTCACCCTTCACTCACCCCCTCACTCACCCCTCACTCACTCCTCACCCCCTCACTCACCCCTCACTCACCCCTCACTCACTCACCCCTCACTCACCCCTCACTCACTCACCCCTCACTCACCCTTCACTCACCCCCTCACTCACCCCTCACTCACTCCTCACCCCCTCACTCACCCCTCACTCACTCACCCCTCCCTCACCCCTCACTCACTCACCCCTCTCTCACCCCCTCACTCACCCCTCACTCACCCCTCACTCACTCACCCCTCACTCACCCACCCCTCCACTCACCCCTTACTCACCCCTCACTCACCCACCCCTCACTCATTCACCCCTCACTCACCCCTCACTCACTCACCCCTCACTCACCCCTCCCTCACCCCTCACTCACTCACCCCTCACTCACTCACCCCTCACTCACTCACCCCTCACCCACCCCTCACCCACCCCTCCCTCACCCCTCCCTCACCCCTCACTCACTCCTCACTCACCTCTCACTCACCCCTCACTCACCCCCCACTCACCCCTCACTCACCTCTCACTCACCCCCCACTCACCCCTCACTCACCCCTCACTCACCTCTCACTCACCCCTCACTCACCCCCCACTCACCCCTCACTCACCTCTCACTCACCCCCCACTCACCCCTCACTCACTCACCCCTCACTCACCCCTCCCTCACCCCTCACTCACCTCTCACTCACCCCTCACTCACCCCCCACTCACTCACCCCTCACTCACCCCCCACTCACCCCTCACTCACCCCTCACTCACCTCTCACTCACCCCTCATTCACCCCCCACTCACCCCTCACTCACCTCTCACTCACCCCCCACTCACCCCTCACTCACTCACCCCTCCCTCACCCCTCACTCACTCACCCCTCACTCACCCCCTCACTCACCCCTCACTCACCCCTCACTCACCCCTCCCTCACCCCTCACTCACTCACCTCTCACTCACCCCTCACTCACCCCTCACTCACCCCTCACTCACTCACCCCTCACTCACCCCCTCACTCACCCCTCACTCACCCCTCACTCACTCCTCACTCACTCACCCCTCACTCACCCCTCCCTCACCCCTCCCTCACCCCTCACTCACTCACCTCTCACTCACCCCTCACTCACCCCTCACTCACTCACCCCTCACTCACCCCTCACTCACCCCTCACTCACCCCTCACTCACTCACCCCTCACTCACCCCTCACTCACCCCTCACTCACTCACCCCTCACTCTGGTGGAGGACGCCTCTAGCGGCCTCTGGTGGAGGTGGTCTCTAGCGGCCTCTGGTGGAGGTGGTCTCTAGCGGCCTCTGGTGGAGGTGGTCTCTAGCGGCCTCTGGTGGAGGTGGTCTCTAGCGGCCTCTGGTGGAGGTGGTCTCTAGCGGCCTCTGGTGGAGGTGGTCTCTAGCGGTCTCTGGTGGAGGTGGTCTCTAGCGGCCTCTGGTGGAGGTGGTCTCTAGCGGCCTCTGGTGGAGGAGGCCTCTAGCGGCCTCTGGTGGAGGTGGTCTCTAGCGGCCTCTGGTGGAGGACGCCCCTAGCGGCCTCTGGTGGAGGTGGTCTCTAGCGGCCTCTGGTGGAGGAGGCCTCGAGGCGGAGTGGAGCGGCGTGCTCGCCCGCACTGTACACGGGGTAGCCCCGCACTGTACACGGGGCCTGAGGCGGCAGTGAAGGTGAAGTCGAGGTTAGTGGTGGTGGTGGTGAGCGGTGGTGAGTGAGTGGTGGTGGTGGTGAGTGGTGGTGGTGAGTGAGTGGTGGTGGTGAGCGGTGGTGAGTGAGTGGTGGTGGTGAGTGAGTGAGTGGTGGTGGTGAGCGGCGGTGGTGGTGAGCGGCGGCGGTGGTGAGCGGTGGTGAGTGAGTGAGTGGTGGTGAGCGGTGGTGGTGGTGAGCGGTGGTGAGTGTCTGTGTGTCTGTGTGTACGTGTGAGTGTGTGTACGTGAGTGTATCTACGTAAGTGTGTGTACGTGTGAGTGTATGTACGTGAGTGTGTGTACGTGTGAGTGTATGTGTGTGTATGTGTGTATGTGCGTGGGGAGCGGTAGTGTAGCGGTTAGCGCGCTGCGCTATGAACCTGGCGACCCGGGTTCGATTCCCGCTCACGGCCAACACCAGTGACGATTATCTGAACCGGTCCCGGGCCTCCCCTAGGTCGACTCAGCCTCAAATGAGTACCTGGTGCGGTGTGTAAACATTGCCACTAGGGAGACAAAGGCGGTCGGGCGTGGTGCTGGCCACCCACCCCCTCGTGAACCGTTCCGGCCTTCATAGGTGCTCGTTAACAGCACTTGCCCCTACAGTCTGTTAAGGCTATATGAGGGATCTTTGTCTTTGTGTGTGAGTGTGTGTACGTGTACGTGTGAGTCTGTGTACGTGTGAATGCGTGTACGTGTGATGGTCTGTGTGTGTGTGTACGTGTGAGTGCGTGTACGTGTGAGTGTGTATGTGTGTATATGTGACCCTCTGCTCACGATCATTAAGGACCTTAATGATGGTGAGCGGGCCCGGGTAAAACTACGTGGCCGGGAGTCAGAGCCATTCCCTGTTCACCTTGGGGTGCGACAGGGATGTCCTCTGGCTCCCACATTATTTAACATCTATTTTGACCACGTGGTTCGTGAAGCCTTCAATAGCTGTACCGGGGGAATCTCCATCTGGTACAGATATAATGGGAGGCTGATCGATGCCCGGGTGCGGTCAAGGGATGGCTCCCGATTGCTCAACCACGTTATGTATGCCGATGATTTGGTAATAGCTGCTCAGTCAGAGGAGGAGTTGGAGACGCTGCTGCTGCTGAGACTGGAGCGTGCCACTAAGAGATGGGGCCTTACCCTCAGCCCCACCAAAACTAAGCACCTGCCTGGGTATTTTGTACCATCGGACACTCCACCCCCACAACTCCCAATCGGTGATGGGGCAGTTGTGGAGAGAGTGGAGAGTTTCCCATACTTGGGCAGTGTGCTTATGACTGGCTCCAGTTTAACAGCAGAGGTCTCACTCCGAATCAGTCGAGCGGAAATATCTTTTCATCGGTTGCGTAACGCTGTGTGGAAGCTACCTGGTCTGTCGCTCCGCACTAAACTTCAGGTCTTCTCGGCCACGGTCATTCCCTCCCTTCTCTACGCTTGCGAAACGTGGACCCCCATAATGGAACATCTTCGCCGGTTAGAAGCATTTAGGCTGGCCTGCCTACGATCCATCCTGGGTTTAACCAGACTGGATTGTGTGAGGAGCTCACAAATCCTTGAAAGATCTGGGCAAGATCCCATCGGTGAGCTCCTCCGGCGGGCAAGGCTGCGATGGCTGGGTCATGTAGCCCGCATGCCCAGCCACCGCATGCCGAAACAGCTTTTGTTCGGCCGGATCGAGGGGGCTAAGCGGGCGCGGCACGGGCTAGAGAAGAGATGGAGTGACGTGGTACAGGAGGACGTGGAGCTGAGTGGACTTGCCGATGACTGGTACCAGCGGCGTCAAGATCGGCCTCTGTGGAGGAGGCTCGTGAAGGATGCTACTGGGCAGTTGGAGGCAGTCGCCCTCCAACAACAACGGAGGGCGGAGGAGCGACGCTCACAACAACGAGCGGAGCGCCAGGTGGCTAAAGCACAGCAGGTTGGCACAGTGGGGGGCACAGGTGGTGCATCAGCCAGTCATCTCAGTAATCTCAGTCAGTCGATCCGTGGCACCTGGGTCTGCCCCGTGACCTCCTGCCAGCGGGCGTTCGACACTTCATGTGGCCTCAGGGTGCACATAGCCTGGCACAAGCGTCGTGGTGACGTCACCGCCACTTAGTGGCGAATGGCGGTTGTTGTTGTTGTGTGTTGGTGTGTGTATATATGTATGTGTGTATGTATGTGTATGTATGTGTGTGTATGTGTGTGTACGTATGTATGTGTGCATGTGTGTGTATGTATGTGTATGTATGTATGTGTGTATGTATGTGTGTATGTGTGTATGTATGTGTGTGTATGTATGTGTGCATGTGTGTGTATGTATGTGTGTGTGTATGTGTGTGTATGTGTGCATGTGTGTGTGTGTGCAATGCACTCTGTGTGCAGGATCTCTTCGCACCGAAATTCCCGCGTAGCTCCGTCGCCCGGGCCACCACCTCGTCGCTCACCACCCCTCCTCCTCACCACCACCTCCTCACCACCTCCTCACCTCTGCCGCCTGCTCTACGATGCACTCTGACCTGTCACCTCACCTTCACACGGACGCCTGCAACGCCGTCATCGCTCAGCTGCACTCCTGTCATCAGCAGGTGACCCACAACGTCTCATCTCTCTCTCCGTCTCTTATCTTTCTTGTCTCTCATCTCTTGTCTCTCTTGTCTCTCTCTCTTACCTCTCTTGTCTCTCTCTTATCTCTCTTGTCTCTCTCTTGTCTCTCTCTCTTATCTCTCTCTTGTCTCTCTATCTTATCTCTCTATTATCTCTCTCTTATCTCTCTATCTAATCTCTATCTTATCTCTCTATTATCTCTCTATCTAATCTCTATCTTATCTCTATCTTATCTCTCTACACTACAATATACACTACACACTACACTATACACTACTATATATTAGACTATACACTACACTATACACTACACTACTATACACTACACTATATACTACACTATACACTACATACTACACTACCACTACTATACACTACACTATACACTACACTACTACACACTACACTACACTATATACTACACTACTACTACTACTATACACTACACTATACACTACTATCCACTATACTACACTATACACTACACTACTACACACTACACTACTATACACTACACTATTACACACTATACTATACACACTACACTATACACACTACACTATACACTACACTAAACACTACACTATACACTACTATACACTACACTACTATACACTGCACTATACACTACACTATACACTACACTATTACACACTACACTATACACTACACTATACACTACACTATTACACACTACACTATACACTACACTATACACTACACTATACTACACACTACACTATACACTACACTCTACACACTACACTACACTATATACTACACTAAACACTACACTACTATACACTATACACTACACTATACTATACACTACACTACACTATACACTACACTACTATACACTACACTATACACTACACTATACACTACACTATACACTACACACTACACTACTATACACTACACTATACACTACTATACACTACACTACTATACACTACACTACTATACACTACACTACTATACACTACACTACTATACACTACACTACTATACACTACACTACTACACACTATACACTACTACACACTATACACTACACACTACACTACACACTATACACTACACACTACACTACACACTATACACTACACTATTACACACTTTCGCGGCACACTTGCCGGGGACAGACCCTGAGTGTGTGGTGTGGTGTGGGTGGGACAGACTGTGTGTGTGTGTGGGTGTGTGGGACAGATCGTGAGTGTGTGTGGGTGGTGTGTGGGTGGTGTGTGTGTTGTGTGTGGGTGGTGTGTGTGGGTGGTGTGTGTGGGTGGTGTGTGTGGGTGGTGTGTGTGGGTGGTGTGTGTGGTGTGTGTGTGTGTGGTGTGTGTGGGTGGTGTGTGTGTGTGGGTGGTGTGTGTGTGGTGTGTGTGGGTGGTGTGTGTGTGTGGTGTGTGTGTGTGTGGTGTGTGTGGTGTGTGTGTGTGGTGTGTGTGTAGTGTGTGTGTGTGGTATGTGTGTGTGTGTGGTATGTGTGTGTGTGTGGTATGTGTGTGTGTGTGGTATGTGTGTGTGTGTGTGGTATGTGTGTGTGGTGTGTGTGGAGTGTGTGGCGTGTGTGTGTGTGTGGTGTGTGTGTGTGTGTGGTATGTGTGTGTGTGGTGTGTGTGGGTGGTGTGTGTGTGGGTGGTGTGTGTGTGTGTGGTGTGTGTGTGACAGACCGTGTGTGTGGGTGGTGTGTGTGTGTGGGTGGTGTGTGTGTGTGTGGTGTGTGTGTGGTGTGTGTGTGTGGTGTGTGTGTGTGTGGTATGTGTGTGTGTGGTGTGTGTGTGTGTGACCGACCGTGTGTGTGTGTGTGGTGTGTGTGTGGTATGTGTGTGTGTGTGGTGTGTGTGTGGTGTGTGTGTGGTGTGTGTGTGTGGTGTGTGTGTGGTGTGTGTGTGGTGTGTGTGTGTGGTGTGTGTGTGTGTGGTATGTGTGTGTGTGGTGTGTGTGTGTGTGACCGACCGTGTGTGTGTGTGTGGTGTGTGTGTGGTATGTGTGTGTGTGTGGTGTGTGTGTGGTGTGTGTGTGTGTGGTGTGTGTGTGGTGTGTGTGTGTGTGACAGACCGTGTGTGCCCCGCGTCTCTTTGTACAGTACCCGTGGCTCAAGTTCACCGGCCGGTGCAACGCCATCGACCACGAGATGCGCGTCTGTCTCAAGGGGGAGGTGAGGACGCACGCCCACCTGCTCACCCACTCGCTCACCCACTTGCTCACCTACCCGCTCACCCGCCCGCTCACTCACCCACTCGCTCACCCACTCGCTCACCCACCCGCTCACTCGCTCACTCACCCACTCGCCCGCTCGCTCGCTCGCTCGCTCGCTCACCCACTCGCCTGCTCGCTCACTCGCCCACCCGCTTACCCACTCGCTCGCTCACTCGCCCACCCGCTCACTCACCCGCTCACTCGCCCACCCGCTCGCTCACTCGCTCACTCGCTCACCCGCTCACTCGCCCGCCCACTCGCCCACCCGCTCACCCACTCGCTCTCCCGCTCACTCGCTTGCCCGCTCGTTCGCCCACTCGCTCGCCCGCTCGTTCGCCCACACGCTCGCTCGCCCACTCGTTCGCCCACACGCTCGGTCGCCCACTCACTCGCTCGCCCGCCCGCGCATTCACTCATTCGCCCACTCATTCGTTCGCCCACTCACTCACTCACTCGCTCGCTCGCCCACCCGCCTACTCACTCATTCACCCACTCGTTCGCTCGCTCATTCACTCGCCCGCCTACTCGCTCGGTCGCCCACTCTGCCGCCCGCCCGCTCGCTCACTGATCCACCCGCTCGCTCGCTCACTCATCCACCCGCTCGCTCGCTCGTCTAGCCGCTCGCTCGCCCGCCTAGCCGTTCACTCGCCCACTCGCTCGCCCACTCGCTCGCCCACTCGCTCGCCCACTCGCTCGCCCACTCGCTCGCCCACTCGCTCGCCCACTCGCTCCACGCGGAGGCTCCACGGTGGGTCAGTGGCGGTGTGGGTGGGGTGGGTGGGGTGGGTGGGGTGGGTGGGGTGGGTGGGTATAGGTGTGTGTAGTGTGTGTGTAGTGTGTGTGTAGTGTGTGTGTGGTGTGTGTGTGGTGTGTGTGTGGTGTGTGTGTGTGTAGTGTGTGTGTGGTATGTGTGTGTGTAGTGTGTGTGGTGTGTGTAGTGTGTGTGGTGTGTGTGTGTGTGTGGTGTGTGTGTGTGGTGTGTGTGGTGTGTGTGTGTGGTGTGTGTGTGGTGTGTGTGGTGTGTGTGTGTGGTGTGTGTGGTGTGTGTGTGGTGTGTGTGTGTGTGTGGTGTGTGTGTGGTGTGTGTGTGGTGTGTGTGGTGTGTGTGTGTGGTGTGTGTGTGGTGTGTGTGTGGTGTGTGTGTGTGGTGTGTGTGGTGTGTGTGTGGCGTGTGTGTGTGGTGTGTGTGGTGTGTGTGTGTGGTGTGTGTGTGGTGTGTGTGGTGTGTGTGTGTGGTGTGTGTGGTGTGTGTGTGTGGTGTGTGTGTGTAGTGTGTGTGTGGTGTGTGGTGTGTGTGGTGTGTGTGTGGTGTGTGTGTGTAGTGTGGTGTGTGTGTGTAGTGTGTGTAGTGTGTGTGGTGTGTGTGTAGTGTGTGTGTAGTGTGTGTGTGTAGTGTGTGTGTGGTGTGTGTGTAGTGTGTGTGTGTGTAGTGTGTGTGTGGTGTGTGTGTGGTGTGTGTGTGGTGTGTGTGTAGTGTGTGTGTGATGTGTGTGTAGTGTGTGTGTGGTGTGTGTGTAGTGTGTGTGTGGTGTGTGTGTAGTGTGTGTGTGGTGTGTGTGTAGTGTGTGTGTGTAGTGTGTGTGTGGTATGTGTGTGTGTAGTGTGTGTGTGTAGTGTGTGTGTGGTTGTGTGTGGTGTGTGTGTGTGTGTGTAGTGTGGGGGTGGTGTGTAGTGTGTGTGGTGTGTGTGTAGTGGGTGTGTGGTGGGTGTGGTGTGTGTGTGGTGTGTGTGTAGTGTGTGTGTAGTGTGTAGTGTGTGTGTGGTGTGTGTGTAGTGTGGTGTTTGTGTGTGTGTGTGTGTGGTGTGTGTGTAGTGTGTGTGTGTGTGGTGTGTGTAGTGTGGTGTTTGTGTGTGTGGTGTGTGTGTGGTGTGTGTGTAGTGTGTGTGCGGTGTGTGTGTGGTGTGTGTGTAGTGTGGTGTGTGTGGTGTGTGTAGTGTGTGTGTGTGTAATGTGTGTAGTGTGTGTGTGTGCTCTGTGTGTGTAGTGTGTGTGGTGTGTGTAGTGTGTGTGGTGTGGTGTGGTGTGTGGTGTGTGTGTGCTGTGTTTGGTGTGTGTGTGGTGTGTGTGTAGTGTGTGGTCTGTGTGATGTGTGTGTGTAGTGTGTGTGGTGTGTGTGGTGTGTTGTGTGTGTGTGCTGTGTGTGGTGTGTGTAGTGTGTGTGGTGTGTGTGTAGTTTGTGGTGTGTGTGGTGTGTGTGTGGTGTGTGTGTGGTGTGTGGTGTGTGTGGTGTGTTTGGTGTGTGTGTGGTGTGTGTGGTGTGTGTGGTGTGTGTAGTGTGTGTGGTGTGTGTGTCGTGTGTGTGGTGTGTGTGTAGTTTGTGGTGTGTGTGGTGTGTGTGTGGTGTGTGTGGTGTGTGTGTGGTGTGTGGTGTGTGTGGTGTGTTTGGTGTGTGTGTGGTGTGTGTGGTGTGTGGTCTGTGTGATGTGTGTGTGCTGTGTGTGTAGTGGGTGTGGTGTGTGTGGTGTGGTGTGTTGTGTGTGTGTGCTGTGTGTGGTGTGTGTTGTGTGTGTGTGCTGTGTGTGGTGTGTGTAGTGTGTGTGGTGTGTGTGGTGTGTGGTCTGTGTGATGTGTGTGTGTAGTGTGTGTAGTGTGTGTGTGGTGTTTGTGTGTGTGGTGTGTGTGTAGTGTGTGTGTGGTGTGTGTGTGTGGTGTGTGTGGTGTGTGTAGTGTGTGTGTGATGTGTGTGTGCTGTGTGTGTAGTGTGTGTGTGGTGTTTGTGTGTGTGGTGTGTGTGTAGTGTGTGTGTGTGTGCTGTGTGTAGTGTGTGGTGTGTGTGTGCTGTGTGTGGTGTGTGTAGTGTGTGTGTGGTGTGTGTGTGTGGTGTGTGTGGTGTGTGTAGTGTGTGTGTGGTGTGTGTGCTCTGTGTGTGTAGTGTGTGTGTTGTGTGTGTGGTGTGTGTGGTGTGTGTAGTGTGTGTGGTGTGGTGTGATGTGTGTTTGGTGTGTGTGGTGTTTGTGTGTGGTGTGTGTGTGATGTGTGTGGCGTGTATGTAGTGTGTGTGGTGTGTGTAGTGTGTGTGGTGTGTGTGTGCTGTGTGTATGTAGTGTGTGTGGTGTGTGTAGTGTGTGTGTGGTGTGTGTAGTGTGTGTGTGTGTGGTGTGTTTGGTGTGTGTGTGTGTGTGTGATGTGTGTGCTGTGTGTGTAGTGTGCTGTGTGTGGTGTGTGTGCTGTATGTGCTGTGTGTGTGGTGTGTGTGGTGTCTGTGGTGTGTGTGGTGTGTGTGGTGTGTGTAGTGTGTGTGGTGTGTGTGCTCTGTGTGTGGTGTGTGTGGTGTGTGTGTGGTGTGTGTGTGGTGTGTGTGTGGTGTGTGTGTGGTGTGTGTGGTGTGTGTAGTGTGTGTGTGGTGTGTGTGTAGTGTGTGTGGTGTGTGTGTG
>NW_022639089.1:80000-87500 GCF_010993605.1 Petromyzon marinus | reverse complement strand
GGTTATCTCCCAGCCCCTCCCAGCCCCTCCCAGCCCCTCCCAGCCCCCCGGTTATCTCCCAGCTCCTCCCAGCCCCCCGGTATCTCCCAGCCCCTCCCAGCCCCTCCCAGCCCCCCGGTTATCTCCCAGCCCGTCCCAGCCCCCCGGTATCTCCCAGCCTCTCCCAGCCCCCCGGTTATCTCCCAGCCCCTCCCAGCCCATCCCAGCCCCCCGGTATCTCCCAGCCTCTCCCAGCCCCCCGGTTATCTCCCAGCCCCTCCCAGCCCATCCCAGCCCCCCGGTATCTCCCAGCCTCTCCCAGCCCCCCGGTTATCTCCCAGCCCCTCCCAGCCCCTCCCAGCCCCTCCCAGCCCCCCGGTTATCTCCCAGCTCCTCCCAGCCCATCCCAGCCCCCCGGTTATCTCCCAGCCCCTCCCAGCCCCTCCCAGCCCCTCCCAGCCCCCCGGTTATCTCCCAGCTCCTCCCAGCCCCCCGGTATCTCCCAGCCCCTCCCAGCCCCCCGGTATTTCCCAGCCCCTCCCAGCCCCCAGGTATCTCCCAGCCCCTCCCAGCCCCCCGGTATCTCCCAGCCCCTCCCAGCCCCCCGGTATCTCCCAGCCCCCCCCCCGGTTCCTTGCCAGTAACCACTACCACCACCACTGTCTTGCATGAATAATTTCTATGGAATAAAAATATCAAAAAAAACCTCCCAAACTGATTTTTATTTCACCAGGCAATGCCTCCCGAGCTCTCTAAACACACGCACACACACACACGTGCAAACGGCTCGCTTTGGAGCAGCGATCTGGGCTATCGGAAGTGAACTACCCTCGCCTGGTACACACGAGGCTGTGGGTTCGATCCCGACCCTGACGACGCCTGCTGATGCATGATTTAGAGGCCGACCGAAACTGAATTTCTGGTTTCGGCCGAAACCGGAAATTTACTTTCGGGCCGAAACCAGAACTCTGCCGGAGAGAGGCCATTTGTCAACTTTCGGCGCCCAAACCGAATTTCGGTCGGCCTCTCGCATAATTGAAGTCTGCGTCTCTCATCATCGCGGTGGCTAGGAGATGTTGACTACCTCGCCTGGTATACAGGAGACCGTGGGTTCGATCCCAACCCCGGCGACGCCTGCTGCTGCAGATTTTGAGTTTGCGATCGGAAGGGCTTTCGTTAGGCGTGGGTGGTGAAAAAACTCGGGGGTTTAGTCCCTTCGCTTCCGCAGTGCGAAACACGCCCACACCACCGCCACCACCACCACCACCACAGAAGATCCCTCGTGCAGCCTGAACAGACTGTTTGGGGCAAGTGCTGTTATGGCGAGGTGGTGGGTGGCCAGCACCGCACCCCATGCCGCCCTTGCCGGTCCAGCCGGACCTCCTGAATGCCGCAGAGACCCAGGGCGGTACCGGTGCAGCCCCCCCCGACAAGAGCTGCGGGGCAGCCTCTCCTCTGCGGCAGCGAGCGTTCGAACATTCCACGTGGCCGACCGGCAGTGGCTTTTGGCCGTGTCTGGAGGAACCCCCCCCCCCCTCCCTCCCTCCGAGGGTAAGGATTCAATTCTTCTGGCCACCATACTCTTTGGCTCTTTCGGTAAAGTCACGTGGGTCGAAGAAAACAATACATCACGACGTTGCGATGGATTCCTGCAGTCACGAAAGCTTCGAGTCAAGATCGATCTCCTAGCTCTGCCAAATTTGGGGGTTTGGCCAGGGGACGTCATGGACGCCTGTGCCCCCCGGGGGACTCCGGCACAAGCCGAGTGTTGATATATTTTTGTTTACGTGGTTTTGCGGTAATTTACTCGAAGGTGGGAGTGGTTACCAGCCCCTCGCACACGTACAGAGCCCCCTTTTTTTCCGCTGCGGTGGCTACAAACGCCATGAGGGGAATGGCCAATCTCAGTTGGCCCTCCCACCCCCCCCCCCCCCATGGCACTGCTCACCACAGCGTTGCCACCACAACCACCTCCACCACCATCACCTCCACCACCACCACAACCTCCATCACCACCATCACCACCACTACAACCTCCATCACTTCTAGATTTTAAAAAAAACTTCCATCACCTCCACCACCACAACCTCCACCACCACAAACTCCATCATCTCCTCCATCACCACCATCATCTCCACCACCACAACCTCCATCACCACCATCACCTCCACCACCATCACCTCCAACACCTCCATCACCATCACCTCCAACAGCACCACCACCAACAGCAGCACCACCACCAACAGCAGCACCATCACCACCAAACAGCCCCCGTATAGCCCTAACAAACTTTAGGGGCAAGTGCTGTTAGCGAGCAGCGCCTATGAAGGCCGGCACGGCACACGAGGGGGTGGGTGGCCAGCACCACGCCCGGCCGCCTTTGTCTCCCCCAGTAACGATGTTTACTACGACACACCGCACCAGGTAACTCATTTGAGGCCGAGTCGACCTAGGGGAAGGCCCAGGACCGGTTCACTGGTGTTGGCCGTGAGCGGGGTTGGAGGTGCTACGTCTACAGCTCCTCCACAACCCCTTTGAGGATTTATTTATTTATTTCACGTGACCACCCCCCTACCAGGGCTGAACGATTTGGTGAAAATACCCAATAGCGATTTTCCCGACATTTCGATTTGATTTGCGATTACATTTTTTGAAAGCAAAGCTTCAGTTCAATATTCACTGCGTAATAGATTTAAAACGTGCGATGGGAGCATTACCAACCTGATTCCATCGCAATGTGAACTGCTCTTTATATTCCAACGTAAGGACGAGGGCGTGAAAGATACTAATTGCTTCCAAACGTGCATTTATTAAAATGTATTAACCGAACGTAGGACAATTTGTTCCAAGTTAAGTAACGTTAAATTTTGATTTAAAGCTTTCGCGACTGCAGTCATTCATGTTCTTAGCTCTTTCGGTAAAGTCACCACGTTGAAGGGAAACAATAAAATACAAAAAAAATACATGTAAAACAATAAACAAAAATTCTCACGACGTTTCGACCGTAACGCAAACGGTCGTCATCAGGTGTGAAAAAAACCAACGGCAAGAAGCATTTGAAAGAAGTGGCGGTTTGCGTTTATTTAATTAGTTGTAAACGCAGCATTTATTTATTTATTAAAAACCGTTAGCGCCACGGGCAGCGATTTGTCAGTTTGTTTAGAAGGACGAGTCCATCTATGTTCTGAAAAGAGGAGGGGGGGAGACGAAAATTTAATGCACGCTGTCCGAAAGCCACCGTAGGCGCGAACAATCAATTAAGACCCGAAATGGTTGATCAAATCCTTCCAATGATTGCCAAGCCAGAATCCATCTTCTCGGTTGAGATTGATCTCTGTGCTTGCATATGCGGATAGCCTCATGAACGAATCTCTCACGACGTTATAACAATTCAAAATAAAGCAATACCAAGAAGCAAGTAACGGGACTTTTCAAATCGAAAAAAATAAATCGCAGCCTTTGCGATGTGCCATTCGCATCATTTCAAATGTCGATCGATCGATTTGAAATCGATTCGAAATCGATTGATCGTTCAGCCCTACCCTCCCCCCCCCCCGCGCACACAAAAAAACCACCGAGTATGACGCATTTTGAAAGGTTAAAGTAAATAATTGTATTTGGTGCTCACAAAAAAGAATGTAATGGACAATCGGGTGCGTGCTTTTAAAAACGCCCCTTCTGACAAAATGATAGCCCCAGAGAAGTTGCTGCGTTACCAGAAGGACGCTCCCCCCCCCAACGGACACCCGGGACGCTCCTCTTTGCGCGCAGAAAGACAGCGGCTGAATTCATCGCACGCGGGAAACTCCCGACAACAAAAATGTATTAATGACGTTGCAAGCATTGTCTTTGAAACCAACTGGCCTAGAGCCTTGGCTTCATGGCCCGGTCCACATTAGCAGTGTCACATCCATCAGAGAACTCTACAAGGCGAACAGGACAATGACCGAGCAACCAACGGATCGCTTAAAAACGATTTGGGTCCTTTGGTAAAGTCGCGTAGATAGAAGCATAATATAACAAAAATATTTTTTATTCGTACTATTTGCGTCTTTCGGTAAGGTATATTAAAATAATATAATTTTTTGTTATTCTTCTATTCGAAACTATATCTTTTAACGAAAGACCCAAATAGTATGAATAGGAAAATAATATTATTTTAATATTATAAATTAATTTTAATTTTATACTTTAACGAAGGACCCAAACAGTATGAATAATAAAATAACATTATTTTAATATTATAAAGTAATATTACTTATAATATTATACTTTAACTAAAGACCCAAACAGAATGAATAGGAAAATAATATTATTTTAATATTATAAATTAATTTCAATTTTAATATTATACTTTAACGATGGACCCAAACAGTATGAATAGGAAAATAATATTATTTTAATATTATAAAGTAATATTACTTATAATATTATACTTTAACTAAAGACCCAAACAGAATGAATAGGAAAATAATATTATTTTAATATTATAAATTAATATTACTTTTAATATTATACTTTAACGATGGACCCAAACAGTATTAATAGGAAAATAATATTATTTTAATATTATAAAATAATATTACTTTTAATATTATACTTTAACGATGGACCCAAACAGTATTAATAGGAAAATAATATTATTTCAATATTATAAATTAATTTTAATATTATACTTTAACGATGGACCCAAACAGTATGAATAGGAAAATAATATTATTTTAATATTATAAATTAATATTACTTTTAATATTATACTTTAACGATGGACCCAAACAGTATTAATAGGAAAATAATATTATTTTAATATTATAAATTAATTTTAATATTATACTTTAACGATGGACCCAAACAGTATGAATAGGAAAATAATATTATTTTAATATTATAAATTTTAATATTATACTATAACGAAAGACCCAAATAGTATGAATAGGAAAATAATATAATTTTAATAGTATAAATTAATTTTACTTTTAATATACTTTAACGAAGGACCAAAATAGTATGAATAGGAAAATAATATTATTTTAATATTATAAATTAATTTTACTTTTAATATTATACTTTAACGATGGACCCAAACAGTATGAATAGGAAAATAATATTATTTTAATATTATAAATTAATTTTAATTTTAATATTATACTTTAACGATGGACCCAAACAGTATGAATAGGAAAATAATATTATTTTAATATTATAAAGTAATATTACTTTTAATATTATACTTTAACGAAAGACCCAAATAGTATGAATAGGAAAATAATATTAGTTTAATATTATAAAGTAATATTATTTATAATATTATACTTTAACGATGGACCCAAACAGTATGAATAGGAAGATAATATTATTTTAATATTATAAATTAATTTTAATTTTAATATTATACTTTAACGAAAGACCCTAATAGTATGAACAGGAAAATAACATTATTTTAATATCATAAAAGTAATATTATTAATCCTTTCAGGTTAAACTCACGTAAACGCCCGAGAATATTAATTCCCTAGCAATTGCCAAAGGCTTTGAGTCAAGAGATCACCTCCGACAACTCAGGGCTGAGCAGCATCAGCAGCAGCTGCTGTTGCTGTATCGTAGGACGTGCGTTTTGAGCGCCAGCTATTAAACTTGTGACGCATTTGAAAAAGATGCCTCGCGCGTGTTTTACCGTTTCCGGCAATAACACACGGACATTTAAATCTCGACTTGAAGCTCTCGTGGACTGCAGGGATTCACACACAATCTGCGTGCCTTTTGGCAAAGTCAAAATAATAATAATAATGTTTTTCTATCGGTTCGCTCGCTCGCTCTGTGGAACAAATGCTGAATCAAAACCGCCACTGCCTCCCCACACCACTGCCCCCCACCACCACTGCCCCCCCCCCCCACCACTGCCCCCCACACCACTGCCCCCCCCAACCGCTACTTCTATCGACGCGACTTTACCCAAAGACGCACGTAATATAAGACAGGGGGTGTGTATTAAGATGTTTAAACACCACGTGGGGTAATGACTGTAGCCTTTTGCCACAGGAATCAAGTAACCGCATGAAGCACACACGCACGCACGACTAGCAGCGGGTGCTCATACAAACTTCTGGTAAAGTTAATACTGTTATGTGCATCGGCCAGTCTCACCACCAGTGTCTAGTGGGTGGAGTTTGTGTGATCTCCCCCTGTCCTACACAGCGAGTGAGTGGAGTTTGTGTGATCTCTCCCCCTGTTCTACAGAGCGAGTGGAGTTTGTGTGATCTCCCCCTGTTCTACAGAGTGAGTGAGTGGAGTTTGTGTGATCTCCCCCTGTCCTACACAGCGAGTGAGTGGAGTTTGTGTGATCTCCCCTTGTCCTACAGAGTGAGTGAGTGGAGTTTGTGTGATCTCCCCCTGTCCTACACAGCGAGTGAGTGGAGTTTGTATGATCTCTCCCCCTGTTCTACAGAGCGAGTGAGTGGAGTTTGTGTGATCTCCCCTTGTTCTGCAGAGTGAGTGAGTGGAGTTTGTGCGATCTCCCCTTGTCCGACACAGCGAGTGAGTAGAGTTTGTATGATCTCCCCCTGTTCTGCAGAGTGAGTGGAGTTTGTGTGATCTCCCCCTGTCCTACACAGCGAGTGAGTGGAGTTTGTGTGATCTCCCCTTGTCCGACACAGCGAGTGAGTGGAGTTTGTGTGATCTCCCCCTGTATCTACAGAGTGAGTGAGTGGAGTTTGTATGATCTCCCCCTGTTCTGCAGAGTGAGTGAGTGGAGTTTGTGTGATCTCCCCCTGCTCTACAGAGTGAGTGAGTGGAGTTTGTGTGATCTCCCCCTGTCCTACACAGCGAGTGAGTGGAGTTTGTGTGATCTCCCCCTGTCCGACACAGCGAGTGAGTAGAGTTTGTGTGATCTCCCCCTGCTCTACAGAATGAGTGTGTGGAGTTTGTGTGATCTCCCCTTGTTCTGCAGAGCGAGTGAGTGGAGTTTGTGCGATCTCCCCCTGTCCTACACAGCGAGTGAGTAGAGTTTGTGTGATCTCCCCCTGCTCTACAGAATGAGTGTGTGGAGTTTGTGTGATCTCCCCCTGTTCTGCAGAGTGAGTGGAGTTTGTGTGATCTCTCCCTGTTCTACAGAGTGAGTGAGTGGAGTTTGTGTGATCTCCCCCTGCTCTACAGAGTGAGTGAGTGGAGTTTGTGTGATCTTCCCTTGTCCTACACAGCGAGTGGAGTTTGTGTGATCTCCCCTTGTTCTGCAGAGCGAGTGAGTGGAGTTTGTGTGATCTCCCCCTGCTCTACAAACTCCACTCACTCTCTCTCGCTCTCCACAACCAGGGGGGGTAAGAACACGAAAATCTCCGTTCGCTCGCCCGCCCGCCCGCCCGCCCGCCCGCCCGCTCGCTCCCGAGCGCAGGACTCGAACCCAGGCCGCTTGTGTCCGTGGCTAGCGCCGCCAGACCCTACCCCCTCCGCTGCGACCTCCTGGGGGTGGGACAGGGTGAGGGGGTGCTAGCGGCGCGGTGTGCCGGGGGGGGGGGGGGTGGTGGT
>NW_022639089.1:0-75000 GCF_010993605.1 Petromyzon marinus | reverse complement strand
AGAGACACACAGAGATATACAGAGACACAAAGAGATACACAGAGACACACAGAGACACGCAGAGACACACAGAGACACACAGAGACACACAGAGACACACAGAGACACACAGAGATACACAGAGACACACAGAGACACGCAGAGACACACAGAGACACACAGAGATACACAGAGACACACAGAGATACACAGAGAGACACAGAGATACACAGAGATATACAGAGACACACAGAGATACAAAGAGATACAAAGAGATACACAGAGACACACAGAGACACACAGAGACACACAGAGATATACAGAGACACACAGAGACACACAGAGACATACAGAGACACACAGAGACACACAGAGATACACAGAGACACACAGAGACCCACAGAGACATACAGAAACACACAGAGACACACAGAGACCCACAGAGACACACAGAGACAGACAGAGACCCACAGAGACACACAGAGGTACATAGAGACACACAGAGGTACATAGAGACCCACAGAGACACACAGAGACACACAGAGACACACAGAGATACACAGAGACACACAGAGACACACAGAGATACACAGAGACACACAGAGACACACAGAGACCCACAGAGGTGCATAGAGACACACACAGACACACAGAGACACACAGAGACCCACAGAGACCCACAGTGACACACAGAGACACACAGAGACACACAGAGTCCCACAGAGACACACAGAGACACACAGAGACCCACAGAGACACACAGAGACACACAGAGACACACAGAGACCCACAGAGATACACAGAGGTGCATAGAGACACACAGAGACACAGAGAGGTGCATAGAGACACACAGAGATACACAGAGATACACAGGGACACACAGAGACACACAGAGACCCACAGAGACACACAGAGACACACAGAGACCCAAAGAGACCCACAGTGACACACAGACACCCACAGAGACACACAGAGACACACAGGGACCCACAGAGACACACAGAGACCCACAGAGACCCACAGAGACACACAGAGACACACAGAGTCCCACAGAGACACACAGAGACCCAAAGAGACCCACAGTGACACACAGACACCCACAGAGACACACAGAGACACACAGGGACCCACAGAGACACACAGAGACACACAGAGACACACAGAGACCCACAGAGACACACAGAGACACACAGAGACACACAGAGACCCACAGAGACACACGGCGACCCACAGAGACACACAGAGACACACAGTGACACACAGAGACACACAGAGTCCCACAGAGACACACAGAGACCCACAGAGACCCACAGAGATACATAGAGACACACAGAGACACACAGAGACACACAGAGGTGCATAGAGACACACAGAGGTGCATAGAGACACACAGAGACCCACAGAGACCCACAGAGATACATAGAGACACACAGAGGTGCATAGAGACACACAGAGACACACAGAGACCCACAGAGGTGCATAGAGACACACAGAGACACACAGAGACACACAGAGACACACAGAGGTGCATAGAGACACAGAGAGACACACAGAAACACACAGAGATACACAGAGATATAGAGACACACAGAGAAACACAGAGACACACAGAGACACACAGAGACACACAGAGACACACAGAGACACACAGAGACACACAGAGATACACAGAGACACACAGAGACACACAGAGACACACAGAGATACACAGAGACACACAGAGACACACAGGGATACACAGGGATACACAGGGACACACAGAGGTGCATAGAGACACACAGAGACACACAGAGACACACAGAGGTGCATAGAGACACACAGAGACACACAGAGACACACAGAGACACACAGAGACCCACAGAGACTCACAGAGACACGCAGAGACACACAGAGACATACAGAGACACGCAGAGACCCACAGAGACACACAGAGATACACAGAGACACACAGAGACACACAGAGACACACAGAGGTGCATAGAGACACACAGAGACACACAGGGACACACAGAGACACACAGAGACACACAGAGACACACAGAGACACACAGGGATACACAGGGACACACAGAGATACATAGAGACACACAGAGATACACAGAGACATACAGCGACACACAGAGATACATAGAGACACACAGAGACACACAGAGACCCACAGAGGTGCATAGAGACACACAGAGACCCACAGAGACACACAGAGACACACAGAGACACACAGAGACACACAGAGATATACAGAGACACACAGAGACACACAGAGACACACAGAGACACACAGAGATACACAGAGATATAGAGACACATAGAGACACACAGAGACACACAGAGACCCACAGAGACCCACAGAGACACACAGAGATATACAGAGATACACAGAGACACACAGAGATATACAGAGACACAAAGAGATACACAGAGACACACAGAGACACGCAGAGACACACAGAGACACACAGAGACACACAGAGACACACAGAGACACACAGAGACACACAGAGACACGCAGAGACACACAGAGACACACAGAGATACACAGAGACACACAGAGATACACAGAGAGACACAGAGATACACAGAGATATACAGAGACACACAGAGATACAAAGAGATACACAGAGACACACAGAGACACACAGAGACACACAGAGATATACAGAGACACACAGAGACACACAGAGATATACAGAGACACACAGAGACACACAGAGATACACAGAGATACACAGAGACACACAGAGACCCACAGAGACATACAGAAACACACAGAGACACACAGAGACCCACAGAGACACACAGAGACAGACAGAGACCCACAGAGACACACAGAGGTACATAGAGACACACAGAGGTACATAGAGACCCACAGAGACACACAGAGACACACAGAGACACACAGAGATACACAGAGACACACAGAGACACACAGAGATACACAGAGACACACAGAGACACACAGAGACCCACAGAGGTGCATAGAGACACACACAGACACACAGAGACACACAGAGACCCACAGAGACCCACAGTGACACACAGAGACACACAGAGACACACAGAGTCCCACAGAGACACACAGAGACACACAAAGACCCACAGAGACACACAGAGACACACAGAGACACACAGAGACCCACAGAGATACACAGAGGTGCATAGAGACACACAGAGACACAGAGAGGTGCATAGAGACACACAGAGATACACAGAGATACACAGGGACACACAGAGACACACAGAGACCCACAGAGACACACAGAGACACACAGAGACCCACAGAGACCCACAGTGACACACAGACACCCACAGAGACACACAGAGACACACAGGGACCCACAGAGACACACAGAGACCCACAGAGACCCACAGAGACACACAGAGACACACAGAGTCCCACAGAGACACACAGAGACCCAAAGAGACCCACAGTGACACACAGACACCCACAGAGACACACAGAGACACACAGGGACCCACAGAGACACACAGAGACACACAGAGACACACAGAGACCCACAGAGACACACAGAGACACACAGAGACACACAGAGACCCACAGAGACACACGGCGACCCACAGAGACACACAGAGACACACAGTGACACACAGAGACACACAGAGTCCCACAGAGACACACAGAGACCCACAGAGACCCACAGAGATACATAGAGACACACAGAGACACACAGAGACACACAGAGGTGCATAGAGACACACAGAGGTGCATAGAGACACACAGAGACCCACAGAGACCCACAGAGATACATAGAGACACACAGAGGTGCATAGAGACACACAGAGACACACAGAGACCCACAGAGGTGCATAGAGACACACAGAGACACACAGAGACACACAGAGACACACAGAGGTGCATAGAGACACAGAGAGACACACAGAAACACACAGAGATACACAGAGATATAGAGACACACAGAGAAACACAGAGACACACAGAGACACACAGAGACACACAGAGACACACAGAGACACACAGAGACACACAGAGATACACAGAGACACACAGAGACACACAGAGACACACAGAGATACACAGAGACACACAGAGACACACAGGGATACACAGGGATACACAGGGACACACAGAGGTGCATAGAGACACACAGAGACACACAGAGACACACAGAGGTGCATAGAGACACACAGAGACACACAGAGACACACAGAGACACACAGAGACCCACAGAGACTCACAGAGACACGCAGAGACACACAGAGACATACAGAGACACGCAGAGACCCACAGAGACACACAGAGACACACAGAGACACACAGAGACACACAGAGACACACAGAGGTGCATAGAGACACACAGAGACACACAGGGACACACAGAGACACACAGAGACACACAGAGACACACAGAGACACACAGGGATACACAGGGACACACAGAGATACATAGAGACACACAGAGATACACAGAGACATACAGCGACACACAGAGATACATAGAGACACACAGAGACACACAGAGACCCACAGAGGTGCATAGAGACACACAGAGACCCACAGAGACACGCAGAGACACACAGAGACAAACAGAGACACACAGAGACACACAGGGATACACAGGGACACACAGAGACACACAGAGACACACAGAGACACAGAGACACACAGAGGTGCATAGAGACACACAGAGGTGCATAGAGACACACAGAGACACACAGAGACCCACAGAGGTGCATAGAGACACACAGAGACCCACAGAGACCCACAGAGATACATAGAGACACACAGAGACACACAGAGACACACAGAGGTGCATAGAGACACAGAGGTGCATAGAGACACACAGAGACCCACAGAGACCCACAGAGATACATAGAGACACACAGAGGTGCATAGAGACACACAGAGACACACAGAGACCCACAGAGGTGCATAGAGACACACAGAGACACACAGAGACACACAGAGACACACAGAGGTGCATAGAGACACACAGAGACACACAGAAACACACAGAGATACACAGAGATATAGAGACACACAGAGAAACACAGAGACACACAGAGACCCACAGAGACCCACAGAGACACACAGAGACACACAGAGACACACAGAGACACACAGAGATACACAGAGACACACAGAGACACACAGAGATACACAGAGACACACAGAGACACACAGGGATACACAGGGATACACAGGGACACACAGAGGTGCATAGAGACACACAGAGACACACAGAGGTGCATAGAGACACACAGAGACACACAGAGACACACAGAGACACACAGAGACACACAGAGACACACGGAGACACACAGAGACACACAGAGACCCACAGAGACACACAGGGACCCACAGTGACACACAGAGACACACAGAGACACATAGAGATACACAGAGACACACAGAGACACACAGAGACACACAGGGACCCACAGTGACACACAGAGACACACAGAGACACATAGAGATACACAGAGACATACAGAGACCCACAGAGTCCCACAGAGACACACAGAGACACACAGAGTCCCACAGAGACACACAGAGACCCACAGACCCACAGAGACATACAGAGACCCACAGAGACCCACAGAGACACACAGAGACCCACAGAGACACACAGTGACACACAGAGACACACAGAGACACACAGAGACCCAAAGAGACCCACAGTGACACACAGAGACCCACAGTGACACGCAGAGACACACAGAGACCCACAGAGACACACAGAGACCCGCAGAGTCCCACAGAGACACGCAGAGACACACAGAGACCCACAGAGACACACAGAGACACACAGTGACACAGACACCCACAGAGGCACACAGAGACACACAGAGACACACAGACACCCACAGAGACACACAGAGACACAAAGAGACCCACAGAGACCCAAAGAGACCCACAGTGACACACAGAGACCCACAGTGACACACAGAGACCCAAAGAGACCCACAGTGACACACAGAGACATACAGAGACACACAGAGAAACACATAGACACACAGAGACCCACAGAGACACACAGAGACACACAAAGACCCACAGAGACCCACAGAGACCCACAGAGACACACAGAGACCCACAGAGACACACAGAGACACACAGAGACACACAGAGACCCACAGAGACCCACAGAGTCCCACAGAGACCCACAGAGACCCACAGAGACCCACAGAGACCCACAGAGACCCACAGAGACCCACAGAGACACACAGAGACCCACAGAGACATACAGAGACACACAGAGACGCACAGAGACACATGAAAGGGCACAGACCCCAGGCTACCGACCTTTCTTGTTGTGCACGGGCACCGAGGGATGCTGCAAATTCACGGTCGTGTCGGGCCTGAGCACGAAAGGTGACAAACGCAACGGGTGAAGATCACGGTGGCTAGGAGATGTTGACTACCTCGCCTGGTACACAGGAGGTCTATGTGGAGTCTGTGTCTCTCTCTCATCATCACGGTGGCTAGATGTTGACTACCTCGCCTGGTACACAGGAGGTCTATGTGGAGTCTGTGTCTCTCTCTCATCATCACGGTGGCTAGGAGATGTTGACTACCTCGCCTGGTATACAGGAGGTCTATGTGGAGTCTGTGTCTCTCTCTCATCATCACGGTGGCTGTGAGATGTTGACTACCTCGCCTGGTACACAGGAGGTCTATGTGGAGTCTGTGTCTCTCTCTCATCATCATCATCATCATCACGGTGGCTAGGAGATGTTGACTACCTCGCCTGGTCTACAGGAGGTCTATGTGGAGTCTGTGTCTCTCTCTCATCATCACGGTGGCTATGAGATGTTGACTACCTCGCCTAGTATACAGGAGGTCTATGTGGAGTCTGTGTCTCTCTCATCATCATCACGGTGGCTAGGAGATGTTGACTACCCCGCCTGGTTTACAGGAGGTCTATGTGGAGTCTGTGTCTCTCTCTCATCATCACGGTGGCTAGGAGATGTTGACTACCTTGCCTGGTCTACAGGAGGTCTATGTGGAGTCTGTGTCTCTCTCTCATCATCACGGTGGCTAGGAGATGTTGACTACCTCGCCTGGTACACAGGAGGTCTATGTGGAGTCTGTGTCTCTCTCTCATCATCACGGTGGCTAGGAGATGTTGACTACCTCGCCTGGTTTACAGGAGGTCTATGTGGAGTCTGTGTCTCTCTCATCATCATCACGGTGACTAGGATATGTTGACTACCTCGCCTGGTCTACAGGAGGTCTATGTGGAGTCTGCGTCTCTCTCATCATCATCATCACCACGGTGGCTAGGAGATGTTGACTACCTCGCCTGGTCTACAGGAGGTCTATGTGGAGTCTGTGTCTCTCTCTCATCATCATCATCACGGTGGCTAGGAGATGTTGACTACCTCGCCTTGTCTACAGGAGGTCTATGTGGAGTCTGTGTCTCTCTCTCATCATCACGGTGGCTATGAGATGTTGACTACCTCGCCTGGTCTACAGGAGGTCTATGTGGAGTCTGTGTCTCTCTCTCATCATCATCATCATCACGGTGGCTAGGAGATGTTGACTACCTCGCCTGGTCTACAGGAGGTCTATGTGGAGTCTGTGTCTCTCTCTCATCATCATCATCACGGTGGCTAGGAGATGTTGACTACCTCGCCTGGTCTACAGGAGGTCTATGTGGAGTCTGTGTCTCTCTCTCATCATCACGGTGGCTATGAGATGTTGACTACCTCGCCTGGTCTACAGGAGGTCTATGTGGAGTCTGTGTCTCTCTCATCATCATCACGGTGGCTAGGAGATGTTGACTACCTCGCCTGGTCTACAGGAGGTCTATGTGGAGTCTGTGTCTCTCTCTCATCATCACGGTGGCTAGGAGATGTTGACTACCTCGCCTGGTACACAGGAGGTCTATGTGGAGTCTGTGTCTCTGTCATCATCACGGTGGCTAGGAGATGTTGACTACCTCGCCTGGTCTACAGGAGGTCTATGTGGAGTCTGTGTCTCTCTCATCATCACGGTGGCTAGGAGATGTTGACTACCTCGTCTGGTCTACAAGAGGTCTATGTGGAGTCTGCGTCTCTCTCATCATCATCATCATCACAGTGGCTATGAGATGTTGACTACCTCGCCTGGTCTACAGGAGGTCTATGTGGAGTCTGTGTCTCTCTCTCATCATCACGGTGGCTAGGAGATGTTGACTACCTCGCCTGGTACACAGGAGGTCTATGTGGAGTCTGTGTCTCTCATCATCACGGTGGCCAAGAGATGTTGACTACCTCGCCTGGTCTACAGGAGGTCTATGTGGAGTCTGTGTCTCTCTCATCATCACGGTGGCTAGGAGATGTTGACTACCTCGTCTGGTCTACAAGAGGTCTATGTGGAGTCTGCGTTTCTCTCATCATCATCATCATCACAGTGGCTATGAGATGTTGACTACCTCGCCTGGTACACAGGAGGTCGTGGGTTCCATCCCGACCCTGACGATGCCTGCAGCTCGACATTTGGAGTCTGCGTCTCTCTCTCTCTCCCTCTCTCCGTGGTCACGCGGATTTTTCTCCGGGTCCTCCGGTTTTCCCGTCCACACTGACCGGGCCGAGTCAATATCGGGCTCGTGCCTAGACAGGAAGCCGGTGGTGGTGGTGGAGGTGGGGGGGCTAAGCTCGCCGAGGCGAGGAGCGGTATTTGCCGTGGGTGAGAGTTGGTGACAGGCCGAGCGTCGGGTTACCTGCGGATTGGCGAGCGATCTCGGACGACGTCCTGCAGCTGCAGTGGGCTGCACAATAGCAGCAGCAGCAGAACAATAGCAGTAGCACAATAGCAGCAGCAGCACAATAGCAGCAGCAGCACAATAGCAGTAGCAGCACAATAGCAGCAGCACAATAGCAGTAGTACAATAGCAGTAGCAGCACAATAGCAGCAGCAGCACAATAGCAGCAGCACAATAGCAGTAGCACAATAGCAGTAGCACAATAGCAGTAGCACAATAGCAGTAGCACAATAGCAGCAGAACAATAGCAGCAGCAGAACAATAGCAGTAGCACAATAGCAGTAACACAATAGCAGCAGTAGCACAATAGCAGTAACACAATAGCAGCAGCAGCAGAACAATAGCAGTAACACAATAGCAGCAGCACAATAGCAGTAGCAGCACAATAGCAGTAGCACAATAGCAGCAGCAGCAGCAGCAGAACAATAGCAGTAACACAATAGCAGTAGCAGCACAATAGCAGTAGCAGCAGCACAATAGCAGCAGCAGCACAATAGCAGAAGCACAATAGCAGCAGCACAATAGCAGTAACACAATAGCAGTAGCACAATAGCAGTAGCACAATAGCAGCAGCACAATAGCAGTAGCACAATAGCAGCAGCAGCAGCAGAACAATAGCAGAAGCACAATAACAGCAGCAGAACAATAGCAGTAGCAGCAGCACAATAGCAGTAGCAGCACAATAGCAGCAGCAGCAGCAGCAGAACAATAGCAGTAACACAATAGCAGTAGCAGCACAATAGCAGTAGCACAATAGCAGCAGAACAATAGCAGCAGCAGAACAATAGCAGTAGCACAATAGCAGCAGCACAATAGCAGTAGCACAATAGCAGCAGCAGCACAATAGCAGCAGCAGCAGCAGCACAGCGGTGAGGTTAGCGTCAACCAAATTCACGACATCACCGCCATGACACTCACCACACCACCACCACACCATCACCACCACTACACTCACCACACCACCACTACACTCACCACACTCACGACACCACTACACTCACCACACCACCACCACCATCACACTCACCACACCACCACCACCACTACACTCACCACACTCACCACACCACTACACTCACCACACCACCGCCACCACTACACTCACCACACTCACTACACCACCACCACTACACTCACCACACCACCACCACTCACCACCACCACACTCACAACACCACCACCACCACAACAACACTACGCTCACCACAACACTACGCTCACCACCACCGCCACACTCACAACACCACCACACCACCACTACACTCACCACACGACTACACTCACCACACTCACCACACCACCGCCACCACTACACTCACCACACCACCACCATCACTACACTCACCACAACCACCACCACTCACCACCACCACACTCACTACACCACCACCACCACAACACTACGCTCACCACCACACAACAACTGTTGTTTTGTTGTTGTTGTTGTGTGTTTTGTTGTTGTTGTGAATTGTGTTGTTGTGTGTTTTGTTGTTGTTGTGTATTGTTGTTGTACGTGTTTGTTGTTGTTGTGTGTTGTTGTGTTGTTGTTGTTGTGTGTTGTTGTTGTGTGTTGTTGTGTTGTTGTGTTGTTGTTGTTGTGTTGTTGTGTGTTGTGATGTGTGTTGTTGTTGTGTGTTGTTGTTGTTGTTGTGTTGTTGTTGTTGTGTGTTGTTGTGTGTTGTGTTGTGTGTTTTTGTTGTTGTGTTGTTGTTGTTGTTGTGTTGTTGTTTTTGTTGTGTTGTTGTGTGTTGTGATGTGTGTTGTTGTTGTGTGTTGTTGTTGTTGTTGTGTTGTTGTTGTTGTGTGTTGTTGTTGTTGTTTACCTTTTATCTGAGTCACCGTCCTTGTTGCTGCGCATTGTCACGAGCCTCACATCTACAAGGACGGAGGGGGGTGGAGGGGTGGAGGAGCAGGGGGGAGGAGTGGAGCAGGGGGGCGGGGTGGAGGAGCAGGGGGCGGGGTGGAGGAGGAGGGGGGCGGGGTGGAGCAGGGGGGAGGGGTGGAGCAGGGGGGGGTGGTGCAAGAATAACAGAAGCTACTCTCGTCGTCGGCACCCACCCACCACACCCACCCACCCACCACACCCTACCACACCCACCACACCCCCCACCCACCACACATCCCACCCACCACACCCCCCACCCACCACACATCCCACCCACCACACCCATCACACCCACCACACCCCCCACCCACCACACCCACCACACCCACCACACCCACCACACCCCACCCACCCCACCCACCCACCACACCCCACCCACCACACCTCACCCCACCACACCAACCCCACCACACCAACCCCACCACACCAACCCTACCACACCACACCCACCCACCACACCCACCCACCACACCCACCCACCACACCCACCCACCACACCCACCCACCACACCCCATCACACCCCACCACACCACACCACACCACACCCCACCACACCCCACCGCGCCCCTAGGTCGACTCAACCTCAAACGAGTCACCTGGTGCGGTGGTGTGCGGCGAAAAAAACCCCATCACCGCTGGGGGAGACAAAGGCGGCCGGGCGTGGCACGGGCCACCCACCCCCTGGGTGTGCCGTGCCGGCCTTTGTAGGCGCTGCTCGCAAACAGCACTTGCCCCTGCAGCCTGTCCAGGCCTGTACAAGGCGGGGGATCTTTGCCTTTGTGTGTTGAACTTTTTTCGCACCATACGTAGACCGACCGTGCTCATCATGGGCTGACTGCTGTGCCAGGCTAGGTGCATGAGGAGGAGGTCACGGGACAGACCCAGCAGGTGCCGTGGGTTGACTGCTGTGCCAGGCTAGGTGCAGGAGGTGGGTTGACTGCTGTGCCAGGCTAGGTGCAGGAGGAGGAGGTCATGGGACAGACCCAGCAGGTGCCATGGGCTGACTGCTGTGCCAGGCTAGGTGCAGGCCACGGGACAGACCCAGCAGGTGCCATGGGCTGACTGCTGTGCCAGGCTAGGTGCAGGCCACGTGACAGACCCAGCAGGTGCCATGGGTTGACTGCTGTGCCAGGCTAGGTGCAGGAGGAGGAGGTCACGGGACAGACCCAGCAGGTGCCATGGGTTGACTGCTGTGCCAGGCTAGGTGCAGGTCACGTGACAGACCCAGCAGGTGCCATGGGCTGACTGCTGTGCCAGGCTAGGTGCAGGAGGAGGAGGAGGTCACGGGACTGGGGGTGGCTGTGCCAACTCGTTGCGTTTTATCCGACCCGGCGCTCCGCTCGTTGTTGCGAGCGTCCTTCACGAGCCTCCATCTCCTCCTCCTCCTCCACCTCCTCCTCCACCTCCTCCTTGCACATCCTCCTCCTCCACCACCTCCATCTCCTCCTCCACCACCACCACCTCCTCTACCTCCTCCACCACCACCACCTCCTCTACCTCCTCCACCACCTCCTCCTCCTCCTCCACCACCTCCATCTCCTCCTCCACCACCACCACCTCCTCTACCTCCTCCACCACCACCTCCTCTACCTCCTCCACCACCTCCATCTCCTCCTCCTCCACCACCTCCATCTCCTCCTCCACCACCACCTCCACCACCTCCTCCACCACCTCCTCCACCACCTCCTCCACCACCTCCTCCACCACCTCCTCCACCACCTCCTCCTCCACCACCTCCACCACCACCACCTCCCCACTCCCCTCCTCCACCTCCCCCTGTGCCGCGTCAGTCCGTCGAACCAGGCCGGCAGGCGCCGTGCGGGGTGGCACGTGGCGGCTGGCCACGTGGCGTCAAGGGCGGCCTTTCTTGGCGGAGGAGCTCGCGCTCGAGGGCCGAGTCCCCCGGCCCTTCGAGGAGGTGCGGGGCCCTCGCACCATCACGGCCGGCGTCGACCCCGGAGGCGTCCACCACCCTCGCCGCGGGTGGCCGATCGCACGCGGAGGACTCAAATATTCACGGAGACACTGTGCAGTGTGTGTGTGTGTAGTGTAGTGTGTGTGTGTAGTGTGTGTGTGGTGTGTGAGCGTGTAGTGTGTGTAGTGTGTGTGTGTAGTGTGTGTGTAGTGTGTGTGTGCAGTGTGTGAGCGTGTAGTGTGTGTAGTGTGAGCGTGTAGTGTGAGTGTAGTGTGTGCGTGTGTAGTGTGTGTAGTGTAGTGTGTGTGTGTAGTGTGTGTGTGTAGTGTGAGTGTGTAGTGTGTGTGTAGTGTGTGTGTGTAGTGTGTGTGTGTAGTGTGTGTAGTGTGTGTGTGTAGTGTGAGTGTAGTGTGTGCGTGTGTAGTGTGTGTAGTGTAGTGTGTGTGTGTAGTGTGTGTGTAGTGTGTGTGTGTAGTGTGTGTAGTGTGTGTAGTGTGTGTGTGTAGTGTGTGTGTGTAGTGTGCGTGTGTAGTGTGTGTAGTGTGTGTGTAGTGTGTGTAGTGTGTGTAGTGTGTAGTGTGAGTGTAGTGTGTGTGTAGTGTGTGTGTGTAGTGTGTGTAGTGTGTGTGTAGTGTGTGTAGTGTGTAGTGTGAGCGTGCAGTGTGTGTGTGTAGTGTGTGTAGTGTGAGTGTGTGTGTGTAGTGCGAGCGTGTAGTGTGTGTGTAGTGTGTGTAGTGTGTGTGTAGTGTGTGTGTGTGTAGTGTGTGTGTAGTGTGTGTGTAGTGTGTGTAGTGTGTGTGTGTGTGTAGTGTGTGTGTGTAGTGTGTGTGTGTAGTGTGTGTAGTGTGAGTGTAGTGTGTGTGTGTAGTGTGTGTAGTGCGAGCGTGTAGTGTGAGTGTATTGTGTGTACTGTGTGTGTAGTGTGTAGTGTGTGTGTGTAGTGTGTGTAGTGTGTGTGTGTAGTGTGTGTGTGTAGTGTGTGAGCATGTAGTGTGTGTAGTGTGAGCGTGTAGTGTGAGCGTGTAATGTGAGTGTAGTGTGTGTGTGTGTGTGGTGTGAGCGTGTAGTGTGTGTGTGTAGTGTGTGTGTAGTGTGTGCGTGTAGTGTGTGTGTAGTGTGTGTGTAGTGTGTGTGTAGTGTGTGTGTAGTGTGTGTGTGTAGTGTGAGTGTGTAGTGTGTGTGTGTAGTGTGTGCGTGTAGGGTGTGTGAGTGTGTAGTGTGTGTAGTGTGTGTGTGTGTAGTGTGAGCGTGTAGTGTGAGTGTAGTGTGTGTGTGTAGTGTGAGTGTGTAGTGTGTGTGTGTAGTGTGTGCGTGTAGTGTGAGTGTGTAGTATGTGTGAGTGTGTAGTGTGTGTGTAGTGTGTGTGTGTAGTGTGTGTGTAGTGTGTGTGTGTGTAGTGTGAGCGTGTAGTGTGAGTGTAGTGTGTGTGTGTAGTGTGTGTGTGTAGTGTGTGTGTGTAGTGTGTGTGTAGTGTGTGTGAGTGTGTAGTGTGTGTGTAGTGTGTGTGTGCGTAGTGTGTGTAGTGTGTGTGTGTAGTGTGAGTGTGTAGTGTGAGTGTGTAGTGTGTGTGTGTTGTGTGTGAGCGTGGAGTGTGAGTGTGTAGTGTGTGTAGTGTGTGTGTGTGTAGTGTGAGCGTGTAGTGTGAGTGTAGTGTGTGTGTGTAGTGTGAGTGTGTAGTGTGTGTGTGTAGTGTGTGCGTGTAGTGTGAGTGTGTAGTATGTGTGAGTGTGTAGTGTGTGTGTAGTGTGTGTGTGTGTGTAGTGTGTGTGTAGTGTGTGTGTGTGTAGTGTGAGCGTGTAGTGTGAGTGTAGTGTGTGTGTGTAGTGTGTGTGTGTAGTGTGTGTGTAGTGTGTGTGAGTGTGTAGTGTGTGTGTAGTGTGTGTGCGCGTGTAGTGTGTGTGCGTAGTGTGTGTAGTGTGTGTGTGTAGTGTGAGTGTGTAGTGTCTGTGTAGTGTGTGTGTGTAGTGTGAGCGTGTAGTGTGTGTGTAGTGTGTGTGTGCGTGTAGTGTGTGCGTAGTGTGAGTGTGTAGTGTGTGTGCGTAGTGTGAGTGTAGTGTGAGCGTGTAGTGTGTGTGAGCGTGTGTGTGTAGTGTGTGTGAGCGTAGTGTGTAGTGTGAGCGTAGTGTGTAGTGTGAGTGTGTAGTGTGTGTGTGTGTAGTGTGTGCGTGTAGTGTGAGCGTGTAGTGTGTGAGCGTAGTGTGAGCGTGTAATGTGTGTGTATGTAGTGTGTGTGAGCGTAGTGTGTGTGTATAGTGTGTGTGTGTAGTGTGAGTGTCTAGTGTGTAGTGTGTGTGAGTGTGTAGTGTGAGCGTGTAGTGTGCGTGTAGTGTGTGCGTGTAGTGTGTGAGCGTAGTGTGAGCGTGTAATGTGTGTGTATGTAGTGTGTGTGAGCGTAGTGTGTGTGTGTGTATAGTGTGTGTGTGTAGTGTGAGTGTGTAGTGTGAGCGTAATGTGTAGTGTGAGCGTAGTGTGTAGTGTGAGCGTAGTGTGTAGTGTGAGTGTGTAGTGTGTGTGTGTGTAGTGTGAGCGTGTAGTGTGAGTGTGTAGTGTGAGTGTGTAGTGTGTGTGTGTAGTGTGAGTGTGTAGTGTGTGTCAGAGTGTAGTGTGTGTGAGCGTGTAGTGTGAGCGTGCAGTATGTGTGCGTAGTGTGTAGTGTGTGTGCGCGTAGTGTGTAGTGTGTGTGTGTAGTGTGTGTGTGTGTAGTGTGTGTGTAGTGTGTGTGTGCGTAGTGTGTGTGTGTGTAGTGTGTGTGTGTGTGCGTAGTGTGTAGTGTGTGTGTGTGTAGTGTGTGTAGTGTGCGTAGTGTGTAGTGTGTGTGTACGTAGTGTGTAGTGTGTGTGTGTGTGCGCGTAGTGTGTAGTGTGTGCGTAGTGTGTGTGCACGTAGTGTGTGTGTGCGTAGTGTGTAGTGTGTGTGTGCGTAGTGTGTAGTGTGTGTGTAGTGTGTGTGTAGTGTGTGTGTGCGTAGCGTGTAGTGTGTGCGTAGTGTGTAGTGTGTGTGTGTGCGTAGTGTGTAGTGTGTGTAGTGTGTGTGTGTAGTGTGTGTGTGTAGTGTGTGTAGTGTGTGTGTGTGTAGTGTGTAGTGTGTGTGTGCGTAGTGTGTGTGTGTGCGTAGCGTGTAGTGTGTGTGTGTAGTGTATGTGTAGTGTGTGTAGTGTGTGTAGTGTGTGTGTGTGCGTAGCGTGTAGTGTGTGCGTAGTGTGTAGTGTGTGTAGTGTGTGTAGTGTGTGTAGTGTGTGTGCGTAGTGTGTAGTGTGTGCGCGTAGTGTGTAGTGTGTGTGTGCGTAGCGTGTAGTGTGTGCGTAGTGTGTAGTGTGTGTAGTGTGTGTGTGTGTAGTGTGCAGTGTGTGTGCGTAGTGTGTAGTGTGTGTGTGCGTGTAGTGTGTGTGTAGTGTGTGTGTGCGTAGTGTGTAGTGTGTGTGTGTAGTGTGTGTGCGTAGTGTGTAGTGTGTGCGTAGCGTGTGTGTGTAGTGTGTGTGTAGTGTGTGTGTAGTGTGTGTGTAGTGTGTGTGCGCGTAGCATGTAGTGTGTGTGTAGTGTGTCTGCGCGTAGTGTGTGTGTAGCGTGTAGTGTGTAGCGTGTAGGTAGTGTGTGTGTAGTGTGTGTGTAGTGTGTGCGTAGTGTGTAGTGTGTGTGTGTAGTGTGTGTGTAGTGTGTGTGTGTAGCGTGTAGTGTGTGTGTCCCCGTGTACCCATCTTGCAGCTGTAGAATTCTTTCCCGGAGAGGGCGGCGATGGCACTGTGAGCATCCTTTTCATTGACGAACTGCACGAACGCGAACCCATTGAACGTGGCCAGAGCTGCACACAGGACGCAAGGCACCGCCGTCGTCAGCGTCACACGACAATCACCATCATCATCATCAGCACCACCATCATCATCATCACAATCGGCACCGTCACCACCATCATCATGACAATCGCCACCATCATCCTCATCATCATCATAAGCACCATCGCCACGATTACCACCAACATCATCAGCGCCATCGCCACGATTACCACCAACATCATCACGATCAGCACCATCACCACCACCATCACCATCAGCATGATCACCACGACGATCATCACAATCAGCACCATCACCATCATAATCAGCACCATCACCAAGATTACCACAATCACCATCATCATCATCAGCACCATCATAAGTGTATCGTAGCGTAGTGTAGTGTATAGTAGTGTATAGTGTAGTATTTAGTAGTGTAGTGTATAGTAGTGTAGTGTATAGTAGTGTAGTGTATAGTAGAGTGCATTGTGTATTGTAGTGTATAGTAGTGTAGTGTATAGTAGTGTAGTGTATAGTAGTGTAGTGTATAGTGAAGTGTATAGTAGTGTAGTGTATAGTGTAGTGTGTAGTGTATAGTGTAGTGTATAGTAGTGTATAGTGTAGTGTATAGTAGTGTATAGTGTAGTGTATAGTAGTATGTAGTAGTGTATAGTGTAGTGTATAGTATAGTGTAGTGTATAATGTAGTGTATAGTAGTGTGTAGTAGTGTATAGTAGTGTATAGTGTAGTGTATAGTGTAGTGTAGATAGCATCTCAAAGCACCGTGCTGTGCGGTGACCGTCGACGGCCGAGCCAAAAATCCACCCCCCCCACCACCCCCCCCCCCCACCACCCCCCCCCACCACCCACCCCCCCCACCCACCACCCACCACCCACCTCCCCACCACTTCTCACCGTCTAGCGGGCCGAAGTTCTCAAACAGCTGCCTGAGCAGGTCCAGGTATTGCCCCAGGTGGCCCAGCTTCTTGAGGCCCACGAAGACACGACGCTTCATGTCCTCGGGCGCGGTGCTGTCCGTGCGGTTGCTGAGGACGCGCCGGCCGACGTTGCCCTGCGTCGAGGCGCTGGCCATCGTGGGTGGGCCCTGTCCGCCCACGGGAGGTTTCGAAAGATTTCGGAGAGAGGGGAGAGCGGTGGGGCGGAGGTCGCGGCGGCGAGCTTCTTTGACACGCGCGTGTTGGGTCTGTTGTGCGGCGAGTCTGTGGGTCTCTGTGTGAGTAGTCTGTGGGTCTCTGTGCGGTGAGTCTGTGGGTCTCTGTGTGGTGAGTCTGTGGGTCTCTGTGTGGTGAGTCTGTGTGAGTAGTCTCTGGGGCTCTGTGCGGTGAGTCTGTGGGTCTTTGTGTGGTGAGTCTGTGGGTCTCTGTGTGAGTCGTCTATGGGTCTCTGTGTGGTGAGTCTGTGGGTCTCTGTGTGGTGAGTCTGTGGGTCTCTCTGTGATGAGTCTGTGGGTCTCTGTGTGGTGAGTCTGTGGGTCTTTGTATGGTGAGTCTATGGGTCTCTACTGTGTGAGTAGTCTGTGGGTCTCTGTGCAGCGAGTCTGTGGGTCTCTGTGTGGTGAGTCTGTGGGTCTCTAAGTGGTGAGTCTGTGGGTCTCTGTGTGAGTAGTCTGTGGGTCTCTGTGTGGTGAGTCTGTGGGTCTCTGTGCGGTGAGTCTGTGGGTCTCTGTGCGGTGAGTCTGTGGGTCTCTGTGTGGTGAGTGTGTGGGTCTCTGTGTCAGTCTGTGGGTCTGTTGTGCGGTGAGTCTGTGGGTCTCTGTGCGGTGAGTCTGTGGGTCTTTGTGTGGTGAGCCTGTGGGTCTCTGTGTGGTGAGTCTGTGGGTCTCTGTGTGGTGAGCCTGTGGGTCTCTGTGTGGTGAGCCTGTGGGTCTCTGTGCGGTGAGTCTGTGGGTCTCTGTGTGGTGAGTCTGTGGGTCTCTGTGTGGTGAGTCTGTGGGTCTGTTGTGCGGTGAGGCTGTGGGTCTCTGTGTGGTGAGTCTGTCGGTCTCTGTGTGGTGAGTCTGTGAGTTTCTGTGTGGTGAGTCTGTGGGTCTCTGTGTGAGTGAGTCTGTGGGTCTCTGTGCGGTGAGTCTGTGGGTCTCTGTGTGGTGAGTCTGTGGGTCTCTGTGCGGTGAGTCTGTGGGTCTCTGTGTGGTGAGTCTGTGGGTCTCTGTGTGGTGAGTCTGTGGGTCTCTGTGTGGCGAGTCTGTGGGTCTTTGTGTGGTGAGCCTGTGGGTCTCTGTGTGAGTAGTCTGTGGGTCTGTGTGCGTAGTCTGTGGGTCTCTGTGCGGCGAGTCTGTGGGTCTGTGTGAGTAGTCTGTGGGTCTGTGTGAGTAGTCTGTGGGTCTCTGTGTGGTGAGTCTGTGGGTCTTTGTGTGATGAGTCTGTGGGTCTCTGTGTGGTGAGTCTGTGGGTCTCTGTGTGGTGAATCTGTGGGTCTCTGTGCGGTGAGTCTGTGGGTCTCTGTGTGGTGAGTCTGTGGGTCTCTGTGTGGTGAGCCTGTGGGTCTCTGTGTGGTGAGTCTGTGGGTCTCCGTGTGGTGAGTCTGTGGGTCTTTGTATGGTGAGTCTGTGGGTCTCTGTGTAGTGAGTCTGTGGGTCTCTGTGTGAGTAGTCTGTGGGTCTCTGTGTGGTGAGTCTGTGGGTCTCTGTGCGGTGAGTCTGTGGGTCTCTGTGTGGTGAGTGTGTGGGTCTCTGTGTGAGTCTGTGGGTCTGTTGTGCGGTGAGTCTGTGGGTCTCTGTGCGGTGAGTCTGTGGGTCTTTGTGTGGTGAGCCTGTGGGTCTCTGTGTGGTGAGTCTGTGGGTCTCTGTGTGGTGAGCCTGTGGGTCTCTGTGTGGTGAGCCTGTGGGTCTCTGTGCGGTGAGTCTGTGGGTCTCTGTGTGGTGAGTCTGTGGGTCTCTGTGTGGTGAGTCTGTGGGTCTGTTGTGCGGTGAGGCTGTGGGTCTCTGTGTGGTGAGTCTGTCGGTCTCTGTGTGGTGAGTCTGTGAGTTTCTGTGTGGTGAGTCTGTGGGTCTCTGTGTGAGTGAGTCTGTGGGTCTATGTGCGGTGAGTCTGTGGGTCTCTGTGTGGTGAGTCTGTGGGTCTCTGTGCGGTGAGTCTGTGGGTCTCTGTGTGGTGAGTCTGTGGGTCTCTGTGTGGTGAGTCTGTGGGTCTTCGTGCGGTGAGTCTGTGGGTCTCTGTGTGGTGAGTCTATGGGTCTCTGTGTGGTGAGTCTGTGTGAATAGTCTGTGGGTCTCTACTGTGTGAGTAGTCTGTGGGTCTCTACTGTGTGAGTAGTCTGTGGGTCTCTACTGTGTGAGTAGTCTATGGGTCTCTACTGTGTGAGTAGTCTGTGGGTCTCTACTGTGTGAATAGTCTGTGGGTCTCTACTGTGTGAGTAGTCTGTGGGTCTCTACTGTGTGAGTAGTCTGTGGGTCTCTACTGTGTGAGTAGTCTATGGGTCTCTGTGTGAGTAGTCTACAGGTCTCTGTGTGAGTCGTCTACGGGTCTCTGTGTGGTGAGTCTGTGGGTCTCTGTGTGGTGAGTCTGTGGGTCTCTGTGTGGTGAGTCTGTGGGTCTCTGTGTGGTGAGTCTGTGGGTCTCTGTGAGTAGTCTGTGGGTAATCGGTTGCGTGTTAGAGAGTGAATCCACTGCACACACATTAACAATAGTTACCGACGGTAAACAACATCGGCAAAGATTGGTGAAGCGGTGTAAACAAAAAGGAAGCCATTGAGGAAAGAGAGGGGGAGGGGTGTGGAGATGAGGCAGCCCAGCGGCCGAGGTCGCGCCAAACACGGCACCGTTTCCAGGCAAGCCGTAGGCGTCGGTGCTACGGACTAGGCCGCACGTAGGGTCACATTCTCGATTTAACAATAATGCATTTAAAAAAAAAACAGAATTCTATTGAGACTTTCGCTCCGTACGTGTTGAGATTTTGCGTTTTACCTGCGCGGGGAAGTCCGGGGTTCGCACAAATATCGACACGCGCGCAACAACAAAAAAAACGCCGAAAAAAATGAAAATGACGGCCTTTCAAAACTTCCGTTCGCGCTGCTGCTGCTGCTGTGGCGCTTGTGCGCATGCGCGGGGTGCTAGCCAACCACCACAAAGACAAAGATCCCCCGTGTAGCCTGTAACAGACTGTAGGGGCAAGTGCTGTTAGCGAGCACCTATTAAGGCCGGTAACGGCACACGAGGGGGTTGGGTGGCCAGCACCACGCCCGGCCGCCTTTGTCTCTCCCTAGTGGCGATGTTTACTACGACACACCGCACCAGGTAACTCATTTGAGGCTGAGTCGACCTAGGGGAAGGCCCAGGACCCGGTTCAGATAATCGTCACTGGTGGTGTTGGCCGTGAGCGGGAATCGAACCCGGGTCGCCAGGTTCATAGCGCAGCGTAGCGCTAACCGCTCCAACCACCACAACCACCACAACCACAACCACCCACCACAACCACTCATCCACCACCACAACCACTCATCCACCACCACAACCACCCACTACCACCACAACCACCCACTACCACAACCACCCACCACAACCACTCATCCACCACCACAACCACTCATCCACCACCACAACCACCCACTACCACCACAACCACCATCCACCACCACTCATCCACCACCCACCACCACCACTCATCCACCACCACAACCACTCATCCACCACCACAACCACCCGCCACCACAACCACCCACTACCACCACAACCACCATCCACCACCACAACCACCACCACCACAACCACCCACCACCACCCACCACCACCACAACCACCAACCACCACCACCCACCACCACAACCACCCACCATCCACTACCACAACCACCCACCCACCACCACTCATCCACCACCACCCACCACCACAACCATCCACGACAACCACCACCACAACCACCCACCACAACCACTACTCATCCACCCACCACAACCACCCACTACCACCACAACCACCCGCCACCACAACCACCCACCACCATCCACCACAACAAGCACCAATCCACCACCCGTATAGCCACCACAACCACCACAACTACACACCACAACCACCACAACCACCCACCACAACCACCCACCACCACTCATCCACCACCACAACCAACCACCACAACCACCCACCACAACCACCACAACCACCCACCACAACCACCCATCACCACTCATCCACCACCACAACCACCACAACCATCCACCACCACCACCCACCCACCACCACTCATCCACCACTACCCACCACCACAACCATCCACCACAACCACAACCACCGACCACAACCACTACTCATCCACCCACCACCACAACCACCCACCACCACAAACACCACAACCACCCACCACAACCACCACAACCACCCGCCACCACAACCACCCACCACCATCCACCACAACAAGCACCAATCCACCACCCGTATAGCCACCACAACCACCACAACTACACACCACAACCACCACAACTACACACCACAACCACCACAACTACACACCACAACCACCCACCACCACTCATCCACCACCACAACCACCCACCACAACCACCCACCACAACCATCACAACCACCACAACTCCACTCCACCACCAGCCACCACAACCACCACCACCCACTACAACCACCACCACAACCACCCACCAAAACGCACCCCCCCCACCACCCCCCCCACCACCACACCCCCCCCCCCACCACTACCACCACCCCCCCCCACCACCACCACACCCCCCCCACCACTACCACCACCACCCCCCCCCACCACTACCACCACCCCCCCCCCACCACTACCCCCTTAGACCCCCCCCCCATCACCCCGCACTCTCATGCAACGCCATTGGGCAGCAAGCGGTGACGCCCTCGACCAAACTCGACGTCTCATTGGTCGCCTTCGGAGGCGATTCAAAATTTGGCGCCAAAACAATCCTCGGGGGAGGGGACAGGTTGTAGCCGCCATCTTGCTATAGTAATGTAGTTTATAGTAATGTAGTGTATAGTGTAGTATATAGTAGTGTAGTGTATAGTAGTGTAGTGTATAGTGTAGTATATAGTAGTGTACTGTATAGTAGTGTAGTATATAGTGTAGTGTATAGTAGTGTAGTGTATAGTGTAGTGTATAGTAGTGTAGTGTATAGTAGTGTAGTGTATAATAGTGTAGTGTATCGTAGTCTAGTATATAGTGTAGTGTATAATAGTGTATAGTGTAGTGTATAGTATAGTGTATAGTAGTGTATAGTAGTGTATAATAGTGCAGTGTATAGTGTAGTGTATAGTAGTGTAGTGTATCATAGTGTAGTGTATAGTAGTGTAGTGTATAGTGTAGTGTATAATAGTGCAGTGTATAATAGTGTAGTGTATAGTAGTGTAGTGTATAATAGTGTAGTGTATAGTGGTGTATAGTAGTGTAGTATATAGTGTAGTGTATAATAGTGCAGTGTATAGTGTAGTGTATAGTGTAGTGTATAGTGCAGTGTATAGTAGTGTAGTATATAGTGTAGTGTATAATAGTGCAGTGTATAGTGTAGTGTATCGTGCAGTGTATAGTCGTGTGGTATATAGTGTAGTGTATAATAGTGCAGTGTATAGTGTAGTGTATAATAGTGCAGTGTATCGTAGTTTAGTGGATTTATAAAGGGGGCACGGGGCGACCAATGGGGTCTTAATCGGCCTGTAAGATGTTCGGGCACTGATTAGCGGTTAACAAGGAACGACTTCCTGGTGGTCGTTACCCACACTTCACCATGTCACTTCGACATATCACTTCACCATGTCACATGGTTGTTGTTGTTGTTGTTATTGTGCGACTTGCATCAAGCTGGGATTTTATTTTTTTGCACACAGCGTTGCAATGCGGCGTTTTCCTTCTGGAAGATTTGCTGGTCCATCCAGGGTGTTGCTTATTCCTTGGTTCTCTCGGCAAAGTCACGTCGAAGGGAAATAACAAAGCAGCAAAAATCAAACGCACTAAAATTCTCACGACGGTTTCGACCGCAACACAAGCAGTCATCTTCAGGCGTGAAAACCCACGGCAGGAAGATCGGGAAAAGAGTAAAATTTTCCTGCCGTGGTTCTGTCACACCTGAAGATGATTGCTCGCGTTGCCATTGAAACGTCGTGAGAACTTAATTGTTCTATTTTTACGTGAAAACCACTGCACACCTGATGACGATTGCTTGCGTTGCAATTGCAACGCCCGTCATCAGGTGTGAAAACCACAGCAAGGAAATTTGAAAAAAGCGGCGTTTTTTGTTGTTGTTGCAACGTTAGCACCACGGAGGGCGATTTAACAGTTTGTTCAGATGGACGAGTCCGCCGCGCGTTCAGAATTTGATTGCTTCATATATTTGCATCATTTCATTGTTTCCCTTCCAAGCGACTTTACCGAAAGAACCAAGAATAGGAAGCATCGCTGGAGCCACGAAAGCTTCAGATCGAAATCCCAGGATGTTTCCGTCGCGCGTCGTCGCTTCAAGATGCCTCTCCGTTCACATTCTCCTTGTTGCGGTTGCACCGCCCGACGACTCAAGAGCCCCGCGGCTCACAGGGCTATCGCCGTGAACATGTGGCACCACAGATCAGACGCGGGCAAAGTCCGGTGCGGCCCGTTGGGCTTCTTAATCCCGCCCGCCGACCTTGTCCAAACGGTGGCTTAGTGCGGCCTGGAAGCGTATTATTAAATAATACGCATTACAATTCCTTGCAGGGGAAACACATGCTAATTAACGGATTTACTAACGTAGCATATAATCGCAATAACACACATTACAACTCATTACTAATCCGCAACTCATTACTAGTCATAACCATTGACTGATTACCAATCGATTATATAATTACAATACCCCCCCCCCTCCTCCGCCTCAAATCACTGCACCTGAAATGAGTTGAATGATGACGTCACCCTGCCACTCTATTTAAGACCGGGAGCAAGCGAGGGCTTTACCATTCTGGCGAATTGCCCGATGATGCTGGATGTATTTACCAGCGAAACGTCACAGTACTACTCAAACTGTAAATGTTGTGGATTCACTCTTCAACACACCAGTGTGGAGCTAAAGTGGTGAACTATTTGTCTTTTGTCAACGTGACACTTTTTTTGCTGATTGGCCGTGTCGGGTGGTGGAGGGTTACGACACATTTATAAATAACGCGATCTAACCCAAAAACCTTTATTACGAATAACATTGGTCGCGAAAGCCTGCTACGTGTTAAATCGTCCAAATATTATGATTATTATTAAACACATTTTTACCTTTCTCCTGCAATGCCCCCATTTCCCCATTAGATGGCGCACTTTGACCGGGAGTTACGACACGTTTTTATATCGTTCGTGTTCGTGCAATTTGTTAAATCGCCTCGCAAATAAACGCTTTGCTACCTGTTAAAGGCCAAACCCTTTCACGTAATGATTTTTTAACATGCCATTTATACTTAGTCTGTTCCTGGCCCGGCCCCTCTTGTCAAATTTTTGTACCCATTGTGGCCCGCGGATCAGGATTCCCAGACAGCTAAGCCCCTTGGTGCCCCCAACGAGGGGGGGGGTCTAGGATCCCTCGCAGCCCCACCCCTCAATGGGCAAGGGGCATAAAAGGGGACCTCCCCAGCCAATCGGGGACCGCTTGAAGACCGAAGCCAAAGACCGGCAGCTAGACAGGACCCTGGACCCCCTCGACCCGCTGCCCTTGGCAGGGCCGGGACGCTGTGCGGGCCGGTGGTGGGAGTCTGTGCCGGTGGTGGGACTCTGGGACTCCCGGTGGTGGGAGTCTGGGCCGGTGGTGGGACTCTGGGACTCCCCGGTGGTGGGACTCTTGTGCCGATAGTGGGACTCTTGTGCCGGTGGTGGGGCTCTGGGCCCGTGGTGGGACTCTTGTGCCGGTGGTGGGAGTCTGGGCCGGTGGTGGGAGTCTGTGCCGGTGGTGGGACTCTGGGCCGGTGGTGGGACTCTGGGCCGGTGGTGGGACTCTGGGCCGGTGGTGGGAGTCTGTGCCGGTGGTGGGACTCTGGGCCGGTGGTGGGGCTCTGGGCCGGTGGTGGGGCTCTGGGCCGGTGGTGGGACTCTTGTGCCAGTGGTGGGACTCTGGGCCGGTGGTGGGACTCTGGGCCGGTGGTGGGACTCTGGGACTCCCGGTGGTGGGACTCTGGGCCGGTGGTGGGACTCTGGGACTCCCGGTGGTGGGGCTCTGTGCCGGTGGTGGGACTCTGGGCCGGTGGTGGTACTCTGGGACTTCCGGCCCCGCGCCCTTGTAAGGGTGCGGGGCCGAGGAAGCCAGAGGTCTGGACCCGCACCTTGGCTGGGTTGGGGTCAGGGGTCGCCTCCCCTAGGCTAATTATAGCAGAGGACCCCAGAGCGTTGCCAGCGTCACGGCACGCTAGCAGTAGGCTGTGTCTCTCGGCTGTAAGAGTGTATCAGGACTGTTGGGAGTGCCGTATTGTAATAAAGAAGTTGCCTATCCGAAGTGTCTCTGGAAACCCACCATACATATATATAAAAACACGGCAAAGTTGTGATCGTTGCGTGTGTCTGTTCAAAATTCGAGATTTGAAGGTTTCGTGACTTCAAGGATCCATGCTCTTTCGTTCTATCCCTTTGTCAAAGCGTTTTGCTTCCTCCCACACAGCTTAAAGGACGCGACCTGGATCTTGGCTGTCTTCACCCCAACGCTGTCCTCATGACAGCACGGTCCCTTCACCTGATGAAGGCCACACTTGTGTTGTGGCCGAAACGTCGTGATTTTTCGTGTTATTTCATTTTGTTTACCTACGCGACTTTACCGAATAGAACCAAAGAGACTGTTCAAAATGTTCAGCGCACTTCCCGGCATGCAACAAACTTGAAATTTGGCCGTGTGGGTTACTTTCCAGACTGTACACCATGCAAACATTATAGAAATACTTTTTTTTTTGCGGGGGTGCGGGAGCTCAATAATGCATTTATTTTATGCACGGCAAAGTGAGCTGTGACGTCACATCTGTCACGTGACCCGCGCATGTGGAAGCGCAACGCATTGTAGTGTAGTGGTTAGCGCGCTGTCTGTGTATCTGTCTGTGTGTGTATGTCTGTCTGTGTGTATACGTGGGTATGTGTATCTGTGTGTGTGTATCTGTGTGTGTGTCTGTGTATCTGTGTTTATACGTGTGTATACGTGGGTGTGTGTATCTTTGTGTGTGTCTGTGTATCTGTGTGTGTATCTGTGTGTGTGTATACGTGGGTGTGTGTATCTGTGTGTGTCTCTGTGTGTCTGTGTCTGTGTGTGTATCTGTGTGTGTGTATCTGTGTGTGTATACGTGGGTGTGTGTATCTGTGTGTGTATCTGTGTGTGTCTCTGTGTGTCTGTGTGTGTATCTGTGTGTATCTGTGTGTGTATACGTGGGTGTGTGTATCTGTGTGTGTATCTGTGTGTATCTGTGTGTGTATACGTGGGTGTGTGTATCTGTGTGTGTGTATCTGTGTGTGTGTATCTGTGTGTGTATCTGTGTGTGTGTGTGTGGGGGGAGCGGTAGCGTAGCGGCTAGCGCTACGCTACCGCTACGAACCCGGCCACCCGGGTTCCAATTCCCGCTCGCGGCCACCACCGGCGACGATTACTTGAACCCGGTCCTGGGCCTCCCCTAGGTCGGCTCGGCCTCAAACGAGTAACCGGGGAGGCAAAGGCGGCCGGGGCGAAGCCGGGTACCAAAGCTAGTGCCTAACAAATGAAAACTTGCAACTCGAAACCCACCCACTCACGACCGTTGGCTATGAACTGTGGTGGCGGTGGTGTCCATTGCCGGCGTTGGTACCTGCTACGTACCGCTAAAAAACGCTGACCCCCCCCCCCCAAAGAACAAAAACACGACGAATAAATCCCACACAGCTCACGGCAACGGTGATTCGCTGTCGTCCACTTTATTAACAATTCGCCTGGGACGACGCATATCGAGTGCGACGTTCGGTCAGAGCTGCGGGCGGAGCGGGCGGAGGCCGGAAGATTCTCTACGACTCTCCGTGGGTCTCTACGAGTCTCTGCGAGTCTCCGTGAGTCTCTACAAGTCTCTCTGAGTCTCCGTGGGTCTCTATGAGTCTCTACGAGTCTCCGTGGGTGTCTACGAGTCTCTACGAGTCTCCGTGGGTGTCTACGAGTCTCTGCGACTCTCCGCGAGTCTCCCCGAGTCTCTGTGAGTCTCCGTGGGTCTCTATGAGTCTCTACGAGTCTCCGTGGGTGTCTACGAGTCTCTACGAGTCTCCGTGGGTGTCTACGAGTCTCTGCGACTCTCCGCGAGTCTCCCCGAGTCTCTGCGAGTCTCCGTGGGTCTCTATGAGTCTCTACGAGTCTCCGTGGGTGTCTACGAGTCTCTACGAGTCTCCGTGGGTGTCTACGAGTCTCTGCGACTCTCCGCGAGTCTCCCCGAGTCTCTGCGAGTCTCCGTGGGTCTCTATGAGTCTCTACGAGTCTCCGTGGGTGTCTACGTGTCTCTACGAGTCTCCGTGGGTGTCTACGAGTCTCTACGAGTCTCCGTGGGTGTCTACGAGTCTCTGCGACTCTCCGCGAGTCTCTACGAGTCTCTACGAGTCTCTACGAGTCTCTACGAGTCTCTACAAGTCTCCGACTCCGCCCGTCGCCTGACGAAGCCGGTTGCAACTTGCGAGGCGGAACGTCGTCCTCGGAGATTCGCGAATCCGCCGCAGCGGATTCGCCCTCGCAACGCGCGAACCGTGCTGCCGGCCAATCGGCGCGCTCCGTTCGCGTGAACGCACCGATTGGCTGTGCCGGGGGGGGGGTGCGGGGGGCGGTGGCGGTGCCTGAACCGCACGCGATCCAACCCACGGACGCAAAATCCCCGACACGCACGTGGGCGCGTGGGCGGGCGCGGGCGGGCGCTAGCTTCGCCGCTAGGCTGCAACAACGTCAAGCGCCGCCGCAGGGGCTGCCGGCCACCGTTCAGCGAGGGTACGGAGGGGCCGCCCCGCAAGCGCTACGGCCGGAGGAGGAGGAGGAGGCCACCAGGGTCCGCTGCACCGGTCCTGGGGCCCACCCGCTCCCCCTCCCCCTTTGCGTGCCGCGGCGGTGTGCGGCCGGTAAACATCGCCGCTGGGGGAGAAGACAAAGGCGGCCGGGCGCACCCACCCACTCACTTACTCACTCACTCACCCACCCACTCACTCACTCAACCACTCACCCACCCACTCACTTACTCACTCACTCACCCACCCACTCACTCAACCACTCACTCCACCCACTCACTCACCCACCGACTCACTCACTCACCCACTGACCCACCCACTCACCCACCCACTCACTCAACCACTCACCCACCCACTCACTCACCCACTCACTCACCCACCGACTCACTCACTCACCCACTGACCCACTCACTCACCCACTCACTCACTCACTCACCCACCCACTCACCCACCCACTCACCCACCCACTCACTCAACCACTCACTCACCCACTCACTCACCCACCGACTCACTCACTCACCCACTGACCCACTCACTCACCCACCCACTCACTCACCCACTCACTCACCCACTCACTCACCCACCGACTCACTCACTCACCCACTCACCCACCCACTCACCCACCCACTCACTCACCCACTCACTCACCCACTCACTCACCCACCGACTCACTCACTCACCCACTGACCCACTCACTCACCCACCCACTCACTCACCCACTCACCCACCCACTCACTCACCCACCCACCCACCCACCCACTCACTCAACCACTCACCCACTCACTCACTGACCCACCCACTCACTCACCCACCGACTCACTCAACCACTCACCCACCCACTCACTCAACCACTCACTTACTCACTCACTCACCCACCCACTCACTCAACCACTCACCCACCCACTCACTCAACCACTCACCCACCCACCCACTCACTCAACCACTCATCCACTCACCCACTCACCCACCCACCCACTCACCCACTCACTCACTCGCCCACTCACTCACCCACCCATCCAATCACTCACTCACCCACCCACCCAGTAAACCATCAGTACGTGTAGTATTGGCAATCAATAGTTAAAGGCCGACGACCACAACAACAACAACAAGAGCTTCAGCGCATCAAAGTGAGAACGGGCAGCAAAGATGCAACGTCCTAGAATGGAGCTGAGCGGCCACACTCCTATCCCTGGTCACGTGACGCTTCGATAATACAACTCAGTACGAGGCAGTGGGTCTCTGTGGGTCTCTATGAGTCTCTACGAGTCTCTGTGTGTCTCTGTGTCTCTGTGAGTCTCTGTGAGTCTCTGTGAGTCTCCGTGAGTCTCCATGAGTCTCTGTGAGTCTCTACGAGTCTCTGTGAGTCTCTACGAGTCTCTGTGGGTTTCTGTGGGTCTCTATGAGTCTCTGTGAGTCTCTACGAGTCTCTACGAGTCTCTGTGGGTCTCTATGAGTCTCTGTGGGTCTCTACGAGTCTCTGTGGGTCTCTATGAGTCTCTGTGGGTCTCTGTGGGTCTCTATGAGTCTCTGTGGGTCTCCATGAGTCTCTGTGAGTCTCTACGAGTCTCTGTAGGTGTCTGTGGGTCTCTGTGGGTCTCTATGAGTCTCTGTGGGTGTCGGTGAGTCTCTGTGGGTCTCTATGAGTCTCTGTGAGTCTCTGTGGGTCTCTGTGGGTCTCTACGAGTCTCTGTGGGTCTCTGTGGGTCTCTATGAGTCTCTGTGGGTCTCCCTGAGTCTCTGTGAGTCTCTACGAGTCTCTGTGGGTGTCTGTGGGTCTCTGTGGGTCTCTATGAGTCTCTGTGGGTGTCTGTGAGTCTCTGTGGGTCTCTATGAGTCTCTGTGAGTCTCTGTGAGTCTCCGTGAGTCTCCATGAGTCTCTGTGAGTCTCTACGAGTCTCTGTGAGTCTCTACGAGTCTCTGTGGGTTTCTGTGGGTCTCTATGAGTCTCTGTGAGTCTCTACGAGTCTCTGTGGGTTTCTATGAGTCTCTGTGGGTCTCTACAAGTCTCTGTGGTTCTCTATGAGTCTCTGTGGGTCTCTGTGGGTCTCCATGAGTCTCTGTGAGTCTCTACGAGTCTCTGTAGGTGTCTGTGGGTCTCTGTGCATCTCTATGAGTCTCTGTGGGTGTCTGTGAGTCTCTGTGGGTCTCTATGAGTCTCTGTGAGTCTCTGTGAGTCTCTGTGGGTCTCTGTGGGTCTCTACGAGTCTCTGTGGGTCTCTGTGGGTCTCTATGAGTCTCTGTGGGTCTCCCTGAGTCTCTGTGAGTCTCTACGAGTCTCTGTGGGTGTCTGTGGGTCTCTGTGGTCTCTATGAGTCTCTGTGGGTGTCTGTGAGTCTCTGTGGGTCTCTATGAGTCTCTGTGAGTCTCTGTGGGTCTCTATGAGTCTCTGTGAGTCTCTGTGAGTCTCTACGAGTCTCTGTGGGTGTCTGTGAGTCTCTGTGGGTCTCTGTGGGTCTTTATGAGTCTCTGTGGGTGTCTGTGAGTCTCTACGATTCTCCGTGGGTCTCTATGAGTCTCTGTGGGTCTTTACGAGTCTCTGTGAGTCTCTACGAGTCTCTGCGAGTCTCTGTGGGTCTCTGTGAGTCTCTACGAGTCTCCACGAGTCTCTACGAGTCTCTACGAGTCTCCGTGAGTCTCTACGAGTCTCTCCGAGTCTCTACGAGTCTCTGCGGGTCTCTACGAGTCTCTGTGAGTCTCTGTGAGTCTCCGTGAGTCTCCGTGGGTCTCTGTGGGTCTCTACGAGTCTCTATGAGTCTCTACAAGTCTCTGTGAGTCTCTGTGAGTCTCTACGAGTCTCTACGAGTCTCCGTAAGTCTCTATGAGTCTCTACGAGTCTCCGTGGGTCTCTATGAGTCTCTACGAGTCTCCGTGGGTCTCTAGGAGTCTCTGTGGGTCTCTATGAGTCTCTACAAATCTCTGTGAGTCTCTGCTAGTCTCCGTGGGTCTCTACGAGTCTCTGCGAGTCTCCGTGGGTCTCTATGAGTCTCTGTGGGTCACTGATTCTCTGTGAGTGTCTACGAGTCTCTAGGAGTCTCTATGAGTCTCTACGAGTCTCTATGAGTCTCTACAAGTCTCCGTGAGTCTCTACGAGTCTCTCCGAGTCTCCGTGGGTCTCTATGAGTCTCTACGAGTCTCTACGAGTCTCCGTATGTGTCTACGAGTCTCTACGAGTCTCCGTGGGTGTCTACGAGTCTCTGCGAGTCTCCGCGAGTCTCCGCGAGTCTCTGCGAGTCTCCGTGGGTCTCTACGAGTCTCTATGAGTCTCCGTGGGTCTCTCCGAGTCTCTGTGGGTCTCTACGAGTCTCTGTGGGTCGCTGAGTCTCTGCGAGTCTCTACGAGTCTCTACGAGTCTCTAGGAGTCTCTACGAGTCTCTATAAGTCTCGACAAGTCTCCGTGAGTCTCTACGAGTCTCTCCGAGTCTCCGTAGATCTCTATGAGTCTCTACGAGTCTCCGTGGGTCTCTACGAGTCTCTGTGGGTCTCTACGAGTCTCTGCGAGTCTCCGTGGGTCTCTACGAGTCTCTGTGGGTCGCTGAGTCTCTGTGAGTCTCTACGAGTCTCTACGAGTCTCTAGGAGTCTCTACGAGTCTCTATAAGTCTCGACAAGTCTCCGTGAGTCTCTACGAGTCTCTCCGAGTCTCCGTAGATCTCTATGAGTCTCTACGAGTCTCCGTGGGTCTCTACGAGTCTCTGTGGGTCTCTACGAGTCTCTGCGAGTCTCCGTGGATCTCTACGAGTCTCTGTGGGTCGCTGAGTCTCTGTGAGTCTCTACGAGTCTCTACGAGTCTCTAGGAGTCTCTACGAGTCTCTATAAGTCTCTACAAGTCTCCGTGAGTCTCTACGAGTCTCTCCGAGTCTCCGTGGATCTCTATGAGTCTCTACAAGTCTCCGTGAGTCTCTACGAGTCTCTCCGAGTCTCCGCGAATCTCTACGAGTCTCCGTGAGTCTCTACGAGTCTCTCCGAGTCTCCGCGAATCTCTACGAGTCTCTCTGCGCCCCATCCCCACCTCCGGGCGGCGCCACCCACCCCGAGCCCCGGTACCAGCGCCGGTAGGTGGCGTGCCAGGCCGCGTACGCCACGGCGGCTCCGGCCACCTTGTGCCACGCCTCGTGGTGGTAGAGGCAGGTGCCCGCCAGCGCCGCCGCCCACAGCGCCATCAGCGCCAGCAGCGCCGGCAAGCACAGCGCCTCCACCACCACGGTCGGCCAGCCGTCGCCCGCCGCCGGGCCTCGCCACGCGGAGGCGGCGGAGGAGGCGGCGGAGGAGGCGGAGGAGGAGGCGGAGGAGGAGCGCCACCGTGCATCGGCCGGTCGGATGGCCGGGCGGCACGTGGGCCGGTATCGGGTCTCGCTGCCGTCGCCGCGACGACGACCCCCGTCGTCCTGACGACGACCCCCGTCGTCCTGACGACGACCCCCGTCGTCCTGACGACCGCCGTCGTCCTGACGACCGCCGTCGTCCCGACGACCGTCGTCGTCCTGACAACGACCCCCGTCGTCCTGACGACGACCCCCATCATCTTGACGACCCCCGTCGTCCTGACGACCGCCGTCGTCCCGACGACCGCCGTCGTCCTGACGACGACCCCGGTCGTCCTGACGACGACCCCCGTCGTCCTGACAACGACTCCCGTCGTCCTGACGACGACCCCCGCCGTCGCCGCGACGACGACCCCCGCCATCGCCGTGGGCGCGCTGCCGCTCCGTGAAGGCTAAGGCCCCGCGCAGCTCCTCCACGCCCAGCAGGAGGCAGTAGGTGAGGAGGAACGCGTGGCCAGAGATGTCCACGCCGCTCCAGCTGCCGCCCAGACGCTGGCACTCACGGCGGTCGCCGGCCGCCAGCGGCGCCGGCGGTGCGGCGGCGGTGGTGGTGGTGGCGGCGGTGGCGGCGGCGGCGGCGGCGGTGGTGGCGGTGGTGGCGGCGGTGGCTGTGCGAGAGGGAGACAAAGGTGGGTGGGCGGTTATAGCACGGGTGGAGGTGGCGGTGATGGCGGTGATGGTGGCGGTAGCGGTGGTAGCGGCTGTGGCGGTGACGGTGGTGGTGGTAGTGGTGGTAGCGGCTGTGGCGGTGACGGTGGTGGTGACGGTGGTGGCGCCTCGGAGTGATTCAGCCGGCTACAGTTGCTGTGGCCGAGGGTTCGTGGACTGCTGATTCACTCACCCACTCAGAATCAGAAAGGGTTTAATTCGCCATGAAAGTTCACACCGACACGGAATTTACTTTGGCAGGATGGTGCGTACATTCAACATATAGGAATCTAAAATCTTAAATAAGTTTTAAACAAGTCTTACTATAATAATAATAAGGGTTAAAAGTCTAACTAACACCAAGGGGCTGAAGTATATAAAATTGAATAAATATCGAATATAAAATAGCTTTAAGATATAATTAAAAAATAAAAAATACAAATAGGTTAACATAGTTAATATCGGCAAGGTGTCATTATGTAGATAAAATGTTAAAATCAGTGTAAGCCCTTGGCCTTGTTTAACAGGCCAGCAGCAGATCAGATGGGAAGAATCTGTTTTTATGGCGTGAGGTTTTGGTCCTGATGGACCGAAGCCTTCTGCCGGAGGGGAGTAGCTGAAACAGAGAGTGTCCAGGGTTGGATGAATCGGCCACAACCTTCCTCGCTCGCCTCATGCTCCTTGTCGTGTGCAGGTCCTCGAGGGTCGGTAGATTGCAGGCAATCACCTTCTCAGCAGTGTGGATGATGCGCTGCAGTCTGCTCTTGTTCTTGGCAGTGGCAGCAGCGTACCAGACGGTTATGGAGGAGGTGAGGATGGATTCAATGATCGCTGTATAGAATTGCACCATCATTGTCTTTGGCAGGTTGAATTTCTTCAACTGCCGTAGAAAGTACATCCTCTGTTGAGCTCTCTTGGTGAGGGAGCTGATGTTCAGTTCCCACTTGAGGTCCCGGGAGAGAATAGTGCCCAGGAAGTGGAAGGACTCTACAATTTTGACTGGGGAGTCTAACAGGGTGATGGGGGTGAGTGGGGCTGTATTCTTCCTGAAGTCCACAACCATCTCAACTGTCTTTAGAGCATTTAGCTCTAAGTTGTTCTGGCTATACCAGGTCACCAGGTTGTCAGCTTCCCACCTATAGTCAGACTCATCCCCACCAGAGATCAGCCCAATGAGGGTGGTGTCGTCCGCAAACTTCAAGAGCTTGATGGACAGATGATTGGAGGTGCAGCTGTTGGTATACAGGGAGAAGAGCAGTGGGGAAAGGACGCAGCCCTGAGGAGTTCCGGTGCTGATGGACCTGGAGTCAGAGACTTGTGTTCCCAGCTTAACGCACTGCTTCCTGTCAGACAGGAAGTCTGTGATCCATTTACAGGTGGTGTAGGGCACGTTCAGCTGGAAGAGCTTGTCCTGAAGCAGGGCAGGGATGATGGTGTTGAAGGCAGAGCTGAAGTCCACAAACAGGATCCTGGCGTAGGATGCTGGGGCGTCCAGATGCTGTAGTGAAGTGGAGGGCCATGTTAACTGCGTCGTCCACAGACCTGTTGGCTCTGTAGGCAAACTGAAGGGGGTCCAGGAGAGGGTCTGTGATGGCTTTGAGGTGTGCCAGGACCAGGCGCTCAAAAGACTTCATTACCACAGATGTAAGGGCGACCGGTCTGTAATCATTTAGTCCTGTTGGCCTTAGCTTTTTGGGCACAGGGATGATGGTGGAGGACTTGAGACAGGCTGGTACATGGCATGTCTCCAGGGAGGTGTTGAAGATGTTGGTGAACACCAGAGACAGCTGGTCAGCACAGTGCCTGAGGGTGGCTGGAGAGACAGAGTCCGGCCCGGCTGCTTTGCGTGGATTCTGCCTCTTGAAAAGTCTATTAACTTCTCCCTCCTGAAAGGAGAGAGTCGTCTCTGTAGTATGGGTGGGGGATGGGGCCTCTTGGGTGGGAAGGGGTGGTTCAGGACAGTTCAATTGTCTTTCAAATCTACAGTAGAACTCGTTCAGGTCGTTGGCTAGGCGGGAGTCGTTAGTGGTGTGGGGGGCTCTGGGTTTGTAGTTGGTGATCTGCCTGAGCCCTCTCCAGACAGAAGCAGCGTCGTTATTAGAAAACTGGTGTTTTAGTCTCTCTGAGCACAGTCGTTTAGCCTCTCTCACCGCTTTGCTAAACCTGTTCTTCGACTCCTTGAATCTGTCTCTATCCCCACTCCTAAACGCTTCCTCCTTCTCCAACCTCAACCTTCTGAGCTTTGCTGAGAACCAGGGCTTGTTGTTGTTAAAGTTCAACCTGGTACGTGTTGGGATACAGCAGTCCTCACAGAAGCTGATGTAGGACGTCACAGCCTCTGTGAGTTCATCCAGACTATTGGTAGCAGTCGTGAACATATCCCAGTCAGTACAGTCTAAGCACGCCCGCAAATCTTCCACAGCCTCACTGGTCCACTGTTTAGATGTCCTCACAGCAGGTTTACAGAGTTTTAGTTTCTGCCTGTATGCAGGAATCAGGTAGACCATGGCATGGTCAGAGTGTCCCAGTGCTGCTCGGGGGACGGCGTGGTAGGCTCTACTGACTGTAGTGTAGCAGTGATCCAGAGTGTTCCCTTCTCTGGTTGGGCATTTAATGAATTGTATATATTTGGGGAGTTCGTGGCTGAGATTACCTTTGTTAAAGTCGCCAACCCACTCACCAACCCACTCACCAACCCACTCACCAACCCACTCACCAACCCACTCACCAACCCACTCACCAACCCACTCACCAACCCACTCACCAACCCACTCACCAACCCACTCACCAACCCACTCACCAACCCACTCACCAACCCACTCACCAACCCACTCACCAACCCACTCACCAACCCACTCACCAACCCACTCACCAACCCACTCACCAACCCACTCACCAACCCACTCACCCACTCACTCACCCACTCACTCACCCCACCCACTCACCCACCCACTCACCCACCCACACCCACTCACCAACCCACTCACCAACCCACCCACTCACCCACCCACTCACCCCACCCACTCACCCACCCACTCACCCCACCCACTCACCAACCCACTCACCCACCCACTCACCCACCCACTCACCAACCCACTCACCCACCCACTCACCCACCCACTCACTCCACCCACTCACCCACCCACCCACCCACCCACTCACCCACCCACTCACCCACTCACCAACCAACCCACTCACCCACTCACCCACTCACCCACCCACTCACCACACCAACCCACCCACTCACCCACCCCTCACCCCCACCCACCCCTCACCCCCACCCTCACCCCCACCCACCCCCCCACCCACCCCCCCACCCACCCCACCCCCCCCTCGTCACGACCCGCCCCCCCCACCCCTCACCGAGCCCGGTGTCGCAGCTCCCCGTGATCCGGTCGAGGTGCCCGAAGGTTTCCGTGGCCACGAACCAAACGGCGGTGGCCACGAGGAGCCGAGCCGCGTGGGGCCCGAGGCCCCCCCTTTGGGGGGCCCCCCCCACGCCGCCGGCCGTGACGGCCACCAGCGGCACGAGCGGCAGCAGCATCCAGCCCCACGCACGCTTCACGAAGAACCTGGAGGGGGGGCGGAGAGAGGGGGGGGGGGCGGAGAGAGAGGGGGGGGCGGAGAGAGGGGGGGGGGCGGAGAGAGGGCGGGGGGGCGGAGAGAGGGGGGCGGAGAGAGGGGGGGGGGCGGAGAGAGGGGGGGGGGCGGAGAGAGGGGGGGGGGGGCGGAGAGAGGGGGGGGGGGGGCGGAGAGAGAGAGGGTGACACAGAGAGGGTTGGGTGACACAGAGAAGGTTGGGTGACACAGAGAGAAGGTTGGGGTGACACACACAGAGAGAGGGTGACACAGAGAGAGGGTGACACAGAGGGTGACACACAGAGAGGGTGACACACAGAGAGGGTTGGGTGACACACAGAGAGGGTGACACACAGAGAGAGGGTGACACACAGAGAGGGTTGGGTGACACAGAGAGAAGGTTGGGGTGACACACACAGAGAGAGGGTGACACAGAGAGGGTTGGGTGACACAGAGAGAAGGTTGGGGTGACACACACAGAGAGAGGGTGACACAGAGAGGGTTGGGTGACACAGAGAGAAGGTTGAGGTGACACACACAGAGAGAGGGTGACACAGAGAGAGGGTGACACAGAGGGTGACACACAGAGAGGGTGACACACAGAGAGGGTTGGGTGACACAGAGAGAAGGTTGGGGTGACACACACAGAGAGAGGGTGACACAGAGAGAGGGTGACACACAGAGAGGGTTGGGTGACACAGAGAGGGTGACACACAGAGAGGGTGACACACAGAGAGGGTTGGGTGACACAGAGAGGGTTGGGTGACACAGAGAGAAGGTTGGGGTGACACACACAGAGAGAGGATGACACAGAGAGAGGGTGACACACAGAGAGGGTTGGGTGACACACACAGAGAGGGTGACACAGAGAGGGTGACACACAGAGAGAGGGTGACACACAGAGAGGGTTGGGTGACACACAGAGAGGGTTGGGTGACACAGAGAGGGTTGGGTGACACAGAGAGGGTTGGGTGACACAGAGAGAGAGGGTGACACAGAGAGGGTTGGGTGACACAGAGAGAAGGTTGGGGTGACACACACAGAGAGAGGGTGACACAGAGAGAGGGTGACACACAGAGAGGGTTGGGTGACACAGAGAGGGTGACACACAGAGAGGGTGACACACAGAGAGGGTTGGGTGACACAGAGAGGGTTGGGTGACACAGAGAGAAGGTTGGGGTGACACACACAGAGAGAGGGTGACACAGAGAGAGGGTGACACACAGAGAGGGTTGGGTGACACACACAGAGAGGGTGACACAGAGAGGGTGACACACAGAGAGAGGGTGACACACAGAGAGGGTTGGGTGACACACAGAGAGGGTGACACAGAGAGGGTTGGGTGACACAGAGAAGGTTGGGTGACACAGAGAGGGTGACACACAGAGAGGGTTGGGTGACACAGAGAGAAGGTTGGGGTGACAGACACAGAGAGAGGGTGACACAGAGAGAGGGTGACACACAGAGAGGGTTGGGTGACACAGAGAGAAGGTTGGGGTGACACACACAGAGAGAGGGTGACACAGAGAGAGGGTGACACAGAGGGTGACACAGAGAGAGGGTGACACACAGAGAGGGTTGGGTGACACAGAGAGGGTTGGGTGACACAGAGAGAAGGTTGGGGTGACACACACAGAGAGAGGGTGACACAGAGAGAGGGTGACACAGAGGGTGACACAGAGAGAGGGTGACACACAGAGAGGGTTGGGGTGACACAGAGAGGGTTGGGTGACACAGAGAGAAGGTTGGGGTGACACACACAGAGAGAGGGTGACACAGAGAGAGGGTGACACACAGAGAGGGTTGGGTGACACAGAGAGAAGGTTGGGGTGACACACACAGAGAGAGGGTGACACAGAGAGAAGGTGACACACAGAGAGGGTTGGGTGACACAGAGAGGGTGACACACAGAGAGGGTGACACACAGAGAGGGTTGGGTGACACAGAGAGAAGGTTGGGTGACACAGAGAGAGGGTGACACACAGAGAGGGTGACACACAGAGAGGGTTGGGTGACACAGAGAGAAGGTTGGGGTGACACACACAGAGAGAGGGTGACACACAGAGAGGGTGACACACAGAGAGGGTTGGGTGACACAGAGAGAAGGTTGGGGTGACACACACAGAGAGAGGGTGACACAGAGAGAGGGTGACACACAGAGAGGGTTGGGTGACACACACAGAGAGGGTGACACAGAGAGAGGGTGACACAGAGAGAGGGTGACACAGAGAGAGGGTGACACACAGAGAAGGTGACACACAGAGAGGGTGACACAGAGAGAGGGTGACACACAGAGAGGGTGACACAGAGAGAGGGTGACACACAGAGAGGGTGACACAGAGAGAGGGTGACACACAGAGAGGGTGACACACAGAGAGGGTGACACAGAGAGAGGGTGACACAGAGAGAGGGTGACACACAGAGAGGGTGACACACACAGAGAGGGTTGGGTGACACAGAGAGAAGGTGACACACAGAGAGAGGGTGACACAGAGAGAGGGTGACACAGAGAGAGGGTGACACAGAGAGGGTTGGGTGACACACAGAGAGGGTGACATAGAGAGAGAGGGTGACACAGAGAGAGGGTGACACACAGAGAGGGTTGGGTGACACACAGAGAGGGTGACACAGAGAGAGAGGGTGACACAGAGAGAGGGTGACACACAGAGAGAGGGTGACACACAGAGAGGGTTGGGTGACACAGAGAGAGGGTGACACACAGAGAGGGTGACACACAGAGAGGGTTGGGTGACACACAGAGTGGGTTGGGTGACACAGAGAGAGAGGGTGACACACAGAGAGAGGTGTGGTTGGGGTGACACACAGAGAGAGGGTGACACACAGAGAGAGGTGTGGTTGGGGTGACACACAGAGAGAGGGTGACACACAGAGAGAGGTGTGGTTGGGGTGACACACAGAGAGAGGGTGACACACAGAGAGGGTTGGGTGACACAGAGTGGGTTGGGTGACACACAGAGAGAGGGTGACACACAGAGAGAGGTGTGGTTGGGGTGACACAGAGAGAGGGTGACACAGAGAGAGGGTTGGGTGACACACACAGAGAGAGGTGTGGTTGGGGTGACACACAGAGAGAGGGTGACACAGACAGAGGTGTGGTTGGGGTGACACACAGAGAGAGGTGTGGTTGGGGTGACACAGACAGAGGGTGACACACAGAGAGAGGGTGACACAGAGAGAGGGTGACACACAGAGAGAGGGTGACACAGAGAGGGTTGGGTGACACAGAGAGAAGGTTGGGGTGACACACACAGAGAGAGGGTGACACAGAGAGAGGGTGACACACAGAGAGGGTTGGGTGACACAGAGAGGGTGACACACAGAGAGGGTGACACACAGAGAGGGTTGGGTGACACAGAGAGGGTTGGGTGACACAGAGAGAAGGTTGGGGTGACACACACAGAGAGAGGGTGACACAGAGAGAGGGTGACACACAGAGAGGGTTGGGTGACACACACAGAGAGGGTGACACAGAGAGGGTGACACACAGAGAGAGGGTGACACACAGAGAGGGTTGGGTGACACACAGAGAGGGTGACACAGAGAGGGTTGGGTGACACAGAGAAGGTTGGGTGACACAGAGAGGGTGACACACAGAGAGGGTTGGGTGACACAGAGAGAAGGTTGGGGTGACAGACACAGAGAGAGGGTGACACAGAGAGAGGGTGACACACAGAGAGGGTTGGGTGACACAGAGAGAAGGTTGGGGTGACACACACAGAGAGAGGGTGACACAGAGAGAGGGTGACACAGAGGGTGACACAGAGAGAGGGTGACACACAGAGAGGGTTGGGTGACACAGAGAGGGTTGGGTGACACAGAGAGAAGGTTGGGGTGACACACACAGAGAGAGGGTGACACAGAGAGAGGGTGACACAGAGGGTGACACAGAGAGAGGGTGACACACAGAGAGGGTTGGGTGACACAGAGAGGGTTGGGTGACACAGAGAGAAGGTTGGGGTGACACACACAGAGAGAGGGTGACACAGAGAGAGGGTGACACACAGAGAGGGTTGGGTGACACAGAGAGAAGGTTGCGGTGACACACACAGAGAGAGGGTGACACAGAGAGAGGGTGACACACAGAGAGGGTTGGGTGACACAGAGAGGGTGACACACAGAGAGGGTGACACACAGAGAGGGTTGGGTGACACAGAGAGAAGGTTGGGGTGACACACACAGAGAGAGGGTGACACACAGAGAGGGTGACACACAGAGAGGGTTGGGTGACACAGAGAGAAGGTTGGGGTGACACACACAGAGAGAGGGTGACACACAGAGAGGGTGACACACAGAGAGGGTTGGGTGACACAGAGAGAAGGTTGGGGTGACACACACAGAGAGAGGGTGACACAGAGAGAGGGTGACACACAGAGAGGGTTGGGTGACACACACAGAGAGGGTGACACAGAGAGAGGGTGACACAGAGAGAGGGTGACACAGAGAGAGGGTGACACACAGAGAGGGTGACACACAGAGAGGGTGACACACAGAGAGGGTGACACAGAGAGAGGGTGACACACAGAGAGGGTGACACAGAGAGAGGGTGACACACAGAGAGGGTGACACACAGAGAGGGTGACACAGAGAGAGGGTGACACAGAGAGAGGGTGACACACAGAGAGGGTGACACACACAGAGAGGGTTGGGTGACACAGAGAGAAGGTGACACACAGAGAGAGGGTGACACAGAGAGAGGGTGACACAGAGAGGGTTGGGTGACACACAGAGAGGGTGACATAGAGAGAGAGGGTGACACAGAGAGAGGGTGACACACAGAGAGGGTTGGGTGACACACAGAGAGGGTGACACAGAGAGAGAGGGTGACACAGAGAGAGGGTGACACACAGAGAGAGGGTGACACACAGAGAGGGTTGGGTGACACAGAGAGAGGGTGACACACAGAGAGGGTGACACACAGAGAGGGTTGGGTGACACACAGAGTGGGTTGGGTGACACAGAGAGAGAGGGTGACACACAGAGAGAGGTGTGGTTGGGGTGACACACAGAGAGAGGGTGACACACAGAGAGAGGTGTGGTTGGGGTGACACACAGAGAGAGGGTGACACACAGAGAGAGGTGTGGTTGGGGTGACACACAGAGAGAGGGTGAAACACAGAGAGGGTTGGGTGACACAGAGAGAGGGTTGGGTGACACACACAGAGAGAGGTGTGGTTGGGGTGACACTCAGAGAGAGGGTGACACAGACAGAGGTGTGGTTGGGGTGACACACAGAGAGAGGTGTGGTTGGGGTGACACAGACAGAGGGTGACACACAGAGAGAGGGTGACACAGAGAGAGGGTGACACACAGAGAGAGGGTGACACAGACAGAGGGTGACACACACAGACAGAGGTGTGGTTGGGGTGACACAGACAACGGCGAGCGGGAGGCGGCGTGGCGGCAGAGTGCGGGCGTGGACCCACACGTTGACGAAGTTTCGCTTGTGGGCGAAGTAGAACTCGGGGAGCGGTGCCAGCTCCTTGGCAGCGCAGGCGAGCAGCGTGAGGAGCGCCAGCGCCGTGCACGCCGCGCCGCTCCGCCGGGACAGCAGCGCCGCGGCACGCACCGCGGCTCGGCGCACGAGCAGCACCACGGCCTCCATAGCGTGGCCTGCGACACACACACACATACACACACATACACACACACATACACACACATACACACACACACACGTAGTGTACACACACACATATACACGTAGGGTACACACACACACATACACACACACGTGTAGCGTACACACACACACACGTGTAGGATACACACACACACACGTGTAGCGTACACACACACACGTGTAGCGTACACACACACACACGTGTAGCGTACACACACACACGTGTAGCGTACACACACACACGTGTAGCGTACACACACACACGTGTAGCGTACACACACACACACACGTGTAGGGTACACACACACACACGCATGTAGCGTACACACACACACACGTGTAGGGTACACACACACACGTGTAGCGTAAACACACACACACGTGTAGCGTACACACACACACACGTGTAGGGTACACACACACACACACGTGTAGCGTACACACACACACGTGTAGCGTACACACACACACGTGTAGCGTACACACACATACACACACGTGTAGGGTACACACACACACACGTGTAGCGTACACACACACACACACGTGTAGCGTACACACACACACATACACACACACACGCGTAGCGTACACACACACACACGCGTAGCGTACACACACACGTGTAGGGTACACACACACGCGTGTAGGGTACACACACACACGTAGCGTACACACACACACACACGTATATACACACACACACACGTGTAGGGTATACACACACACGTGTAGGGTACACACACACACGTGTAGCGTACACACACACACACGTGTAGTGTATACACACACACATACACACGTGTAGGGTATACAACAACAACCAACAACCGCCATTTGCCACTAAGTGGCGGTGACATCACCACGACGCTTGTGCCAGGCTATGTGCACCCTGAGGCCACGTGAAGTGTCGAACGCCCGCTGGCAGGAGGTCACGGGGCAGACCCAGGTGCCACGGGTCGACTGACTGAGATGACTGGCTGATGCACCACCTGTGCCCCCTACTGTGCCTACTTGCTGTGCTTTAGCCACCCGGTGCTCCGCTCGTTGTTGTGAGCATCGCTCCTCCGCCCTCCGTTGTTGATGGAGGGCGACTGCCTCCAACTGCCCAGAAGCGTCCTTAACGAGCCTCCTCCACAGAGGCCGATCTTGACACCGCTGGTACCAGTCATCGGCAAGTCCACTCAGCTCCACGTCCTCCTGTACCACATCACTCCATCTCTTCTCTAGCCCGTGCCGCGCCCATCTAGCCCCCTCGATCCGGCCGAACAAAAGCTGTTTCGGCATGCGGTAGCTGGGCATGCGGGCTACATGACCCAGCCAACGCAGTCTTGCCCGCCGGAGGAGCTCACCGATGGGACTTTGCCCAGATCTTTCAAGGATTTGTGAGCTCCTCACACAATCCAGCCTGGTTAACCCCAGGATGGATCGTAGGCAGGCCAGCCTAAATGTTTCCAACCAGCGAAGATGCTCCATTAAGGGGGTCCACGTTTCGCAAGCGTAGAGAAGGGAGGGAATGACCGTGGCCGAGAAGACCTGAAGCTTAGTGCGGAGCGACAGACCAGGTAGCTTCCACACAGCGTTACGCAACCAATGAAAAGATATTGCCGCTCGACTGATTCGGAGTGAGACCTCTGCTGTTAAACTGGAGCCGGTCATAAGCACACTGCCCAGGTATGGGACACTCTCCACTCTCTCCACAACTGCCCCATCACCGATTGGGAGTTGTGGGGGTGGAGTGTCCACTGGTACAAAATACCCAGGCAGGTGCTTAGTTTTGGTGGGGCTGATGGTAAGGCCCCATCTCTTAGTGGCACGCTCCAGTCTCAGCAGCAGCATCTCCAACTCCGCCTCTGAATGAGCAGCTATTACCAAATCATCGGCATACATAACGTGGTTGAGCAATAAGGAGCCATCCCTTGACCGCACCCGGGCATCGAACAGCCTCCCATTATATCTGTACGAAATGGAGATTCCCCCGGTACAGCTATTGAAGTCTTCATGAACTACGTGGTCAAAATAGATGTTAAATGTAGGAGCCAGACGACATCCCTGTCGTACCCCAAGGTGTACAGGGAATGGCTCTGACTTCCGGCCACGTAGTTTTACCCGGGCCCGCTCACCATCATGAAGGTCCTTAATGATCGTGAGCAGGGGGTCAGGGACTCCAAAAACACGAAGGACAACCCAGTGCCCATTCCTACTGATGGTATCATAGGCCTTGACCAGGTCAATAAAGCAGAGATGTAGGTATTGTTGGAATTCCCTACACCTCTGCTGTAGCAGCTGGACAGAAAATATGGCATCTGTGCAGGACCGCCCTTCCCTGAAACCGCATTGGGGCTCCGCAAGCTTTTCCTCAGCGTGCCTGGCAAGGCGATGTTGAATAATCCTTGCCAGGACCTTTCCCGGCACACTGAGGAGTGAGATGCCCCTGTAGTTGTTACAGTCTGTGCGGTCCCCCTTCTTAATGAGGGGGACCACCAGGGCATCCTTCCAATCCTGCGGAACCCGTCCAGTGGTCCAGACTGTTGTTATGATGTCATATAGGGCAGTCTGTGCACAAACGCCACCCTCCCTCAGCATTTCGCTTTGGAGATCATCTCTGCCCGGTGCCTTTCCTGGTCTCAGACTCTGGATCGCCTTGAGTACTTCCTCAACAGATGGCACCTCAGTCAGCCACTCACAGGGGGTGACTTCTTCCAATATTTGAGGCACTGCAGCCTCAGCAGGGTCATCCTCACCTTGTGCCACGATGTTTTCCTGGCTGAGGGGTTTCCCCTCCCCCAGGACCTCACTGAAATGCTCAGCAAATCTACAAACCTGTTCATGGGGGTCGGAGATTGGAACACCATTTTTCCCCTAATGATGGTAATAGGTGTGGCGCTGCAGGTTACTTTTTTGATGGAGTTAAATAGAGATTTGTGATCGCGGGCCACTGAGGCAGACTCCATCTCCTCAGCAACTTGCGACCACCACCCATCCTTGCAGCGCCTCACGGCTCTCCGAACCTCCGAGCGAAGGCTGCGGTAAGCCTCCTCATTCTCTGACGTGGGATGCTGTAGCCGATGACAGTGGGCCTGTCGCTTTTTCTCAACTATCCTGAACACCTCCCTCCTCTGTCAGCCAGGGTCTCTGGGGAGGTCTGGACTGCATACCCAAAGCAGCCATTGTAGCTGCATGAGTCACAGTCCAAAACCTCGCCCATTTATCCTCGACATCAGGAGGAGTGGGGGACGATGCCAACCCCAGCTGCAAGCGATGATGAAATTCTCGCTTGCAACTTTCATCCGCTAACTAAGACCAGGCCACTTTAGGTTGGAATGGGGTCCTGGGTGTACACCCACCACCGGAGTGGAAGAATGGCAGGCGCATCTTACAAATGACAAGTCGATGGTCAGAGGGCAGATCAGCTCCACGGTAGGTCCTGGTGTCAAGGACATGGGCTCGCATCCGCTGGTCCGTCACTACGTAGTCCAGCAGATGTTCTTGCTTGGACCCGGCATGCATCCATGATGTTGTGTGGATGCGCCGATGGTGGAACAGCGTGTTGGTAATTACAAGCCCATGTAGCGTATACACACACACACACATGTAGCACACACACACACACACAGCACACGCACACACATGTAGCACACACACACACATGCAGTACACACACACACGTAGCGCACACACACACACATGTAGCACACACACATGCAGTACACACACACACATGTAGCACACACATGTAGCACACACACACACATGTAGCACACACATGTAGCACACACACTTAGCACACACACACACACATGTAGCACACACACGTAGCACACACACACACAGCACACACACACATGCAGCACACACACACATGTAGCACACACACATGTAGCACACACACACACATGTAGCACACACACACATGTAGCACACACACACACATGTAGCACACACACACACATGTAGCACACACACACATGTAGCACACACACACATGCAGCACACACACATGTAGCACACACACACACATGTAGCACACACACACACACACATGTAGCACAGACACACATGTAGCACACACTCACACACACATGTAGCACACACACACACATGTAGCACACACACACACATGTAGCACAGACACACATGTAGCACACACTCACACACACATGCAGCATACACACACACATGTAGCACACACACACATGTAGCACACACACATACACATGTAGCACACACACACATGCAGCACACACACACACACATGTAGCACACACACATACACATGTAGCACACACACACACATGCAGCACACACACACACATGTAGCACACACACACAGGTAGCACACACACACACATGTAACACACACACACATGTAGCACACACACACACACATGTAGCACACACACACACACATGTAGCACACACACACATATAGCACACACACACACATGTAGCACACACACACACACGCAGCACACACACACACACACATGTAGCACACACACACACACACATGTAGCACACACACACACATGTAGCACACACACACACACATGTAGCACACACACACATGTAGCACACACACATGTAGCACACACACACACATGTAGCACACACACACATGTAGCACACACACACACACATGTAGCACACACACACACACACGCAGCACACACACACACACACATGTAGCACACACACACACACATGTAGCACACACACACACATGTAGCACACACACACACACATGTAGCACACACACATGTAGCACACACACACACACACATGTAGCACACACACACACATGTAGCACACACACACACATGTAGCACACACACACACACATGTAGCACACACACACAGCACACACACACACAGCACACACACACACACATGTAGCACACACACACACACATGTAGCACACACACACACACATGTAGCACACACACACACACATGTAGCACACACACACACATGTAGCACACACACACACACATGTAGCACACACACACACACACATGCAGCACACACACACACATGTAGCACACACACACACACACACGCAGCACACACACACATGTAGCACACACACACACATGTAGCACACACACACACACACACGTAGCACACACACACACATGTAGTACACACACATGTAGCACACACACACATGTAGCACACACACACACATGTAGCACACACACACATGTAGCACACACACACATGTAGCACACACACACACACATGTAGCACACACACAGCACACACACACATGTAGCACACACACACACACATATAGCACACACACACACACATGTAGTACACACACACACACATGTAGCACACACACACACATGTAGCACACACACACATATAGCACACACACACACAGGTAGCACACGCACACACACATGTAGCACACACACACACACATGTAGCACACACACACACATGTAGCACACACACACACATATGTAGCACACACACACACATGTAGCACACACACACACATGTAGCACACATACACACATGTAGCACACACACACACACATGTAGCACACACACATGTAGCACACACACACACATGTAGCACACACACACACATGTAGCACACACACACACATGTAGCACACACACACACATGTAGCACACACACACACATGTAGCACACATACACACATGTAGCACACACACACACACATGTAGCACACACACACACACATGTAGCACACACACATGTAGCACACACACACACATGTAGCACACACACACACATGTAGCACACACACACACACATGTAGCACACACACACACATGTAGCACACACACAGGTAGCACACACACACACATGTAGCACACACACACACATGTAGCACACACACACACATGTAGCACACACACACAATGTAGCACACACATGTAGCACACACACACATGTAGCACACACACACACATGTAGCACACACACACACATGTAGCACACACACACAATGTAGCACACACACACACATGTAGTACACACACACACACATGTAGCATACACACACACATGTAGCACACACACACACAATGTAGCACACACACACACATGTAGCACACACACACACATGTAGCACACACACACAATGTAGCACACACACACACACATGTAGCACACACACACACATGTAGCACACACACACAATGTAGCACACACTCACACACATGTAGCACACACACACACATGTAGCACACACACACACATGTAGCACACACACACACACATGTAGCACACACACACAGCACACACACACACAGCACACACACACACACATGTAGCACACACACACACATGTAGCACACACACACACACATGTAGCACACACACACACACATGTAGCACACACACACACATGTAGCACACACACACACACATGTAGCACACACACACACACACATGCAGCACACACACACACATGTAGCACACACACACACACACACGCAGCACACACACACATGTAGCACACACACACACATGTAGCACACACACACACACACGTAGCACACACACACACATGTAGTACACACACATGTAGCACACACACACATGTAGCACACACACACACATGTAGCACACACACACACACATGTAGCACACACACAGCACACACACACATGTAGCACACACACACACACATATAGCACACACACACACACATGTAGTACACACACACACACATGTAGCACACACACACACATGTAGCACACACACACATATAGCACACACACACACAGGTAGCACACGCACACACACATGTAGCACACACACACACACATGTAGCACACACACACACATGTAGCACACACACACACATATGTAGCACACACACACACATGTAGCACACACACACACATGTAGCACACAGACACACATGTAGCACACACACACACACATGTAGCACACACACATGTAGCACACACACACACATGTAGCACACACACACACATGTAGCACACACACACACATGTAGCACACACACACACATGTAGCACACACACACATGTAGCACACATACACACATGTAGCACACACACACACACATGTAGCACACACACATGTAGCACACACACACACATGTAGCACACACACACACATGTAGCACACACACACACATGTAGCACACACACACACACATGTAGCACACACACACACATGTAGCACACACACAGGTAGCACACACACACACATGTAGCACACACACACACATGTAGCACACACACACACATGTAGCACACACACACAATGTAGCACACACATGTAGCACACACACACATGTAGCACACACACACACATGTAGCACACACACACACATGTAGCACACACACACAATGTAGCACACACACACACATGTAGTACACACACACACACATGTAGCATACACACACACATGTAGCACACACACACACAATGTAGCACACACACACACATGTAGCACACACACACACATGTAGCACACACACACAATGTAGCACACACACACATGTAGCACACACACACACACATGTAGCACACACACACACATGTAGCACACACACACATGTAGCACACACACACACACATGTAGCACACACACACACACATGTAGCACACACACACATGTAGCACACACACACACATGTAGCACACACACACAATGTAGCACACACACACACACATGCAGCACACACACACACACGCAGCACACACACACATGTAGCACACACACACACATGTAGCACACACACACACACATGTAGCACACACACACACACATGTAGCACACACACACACATGTAGCACACACACACACACATGTAGCACACACACACACACATGTAGCACACACACACACACATGTAGCACACACACACACATGTAGCCCCCCCCCTTGTCCCCCACCCGTGCCCCCCCCCTGCCCCCCCCCGTCCCCTCCCGTGCCCCCCCCCCGTGCCCCCCCCCGTGCCCCCTAACTGCCCCCCCCGACCCCTCACCCCCCCTGCCCCCTCCCGTGCCCCCCCCCCCCACCCCGGTGCGGCCCCACGACCCGCACTGTACCGTGACCCCTGGCAACCGCCACGTGACCGCGAGTCCAAAAACCGGAATGCCGGCGGCCGTCGTGCACCCTGGGAAAAAGTGACAGCTCGCCCCGCCCCCACGCGTAATTGGCTCCGCCCAATCCACAAGTAGCCCCGCCCACAAAATAATTAACCCCACCCCCCCCATCAACTAGCCCCCGCCTGCCTTTATTACTAGCCCCGCCCATACCGCAAGGAGCCCGCCGCCCGCTATACAATTAGCCCCGCCCCTATTGTCAACTAGCCACGCCCTCCATAAGAAGTCCCGCCCCCCGCACCAACGACCCTGCCCCGCCCATTTTACAATTAGCCCCCAACCCCTCTCGTCACCTAGCGCCGCCCACCCCGCAATTAGACCCGCCCCTCATCAACTAGCCCCCACCCACTCCACAATTAACTCCGCCCCCTGTCAAACTAGCCCCACCCACTCCACGACTAGCCCCGCCCACTCTACAAGTCAGCCCCGCCGCCACACTCTCTAACCAACGCGCCTGTACCAGGCTAGGTGCACTTTGATGCCACGTGTCATTTGGAAGGCTCGCTTCTGACAGGTCACGGGACAGACCCAGCAGGTGCCATGGGTTGACTGCTGTGCCAGGCTAGGTGCAGGAGGAGGAGGTCACGGGACAGACCCAGCAGGTGCCATGGGTTGTGATTCTGGGTTCAAGCCCTGGGTCTGGGTGTGTCTCTCTCTCTCGGGGGGTACACGATGTCCGTGTCAGAGACACTGAGAGCCTGGGTTCAAGCCCTGGGTCTGGGTGTGTCTCTCTCTCATGGAGTTCACGATGGCCGTGTCGGAGACACTGAGAGCCTGGGTTCAAGCCCTGGGTCTGGGTGTCTCTCTCTGCCTCTATCAGGGGGTTCATAATGGCCGTGTCGGAGACACTGAGATCCTGGGTTCGAGCCCTGGGTCTGTCTGGGTGTCTCTCTCAGGGGGTTTACGATGGCCGTGTCAGAGACACTGACAGTTTGGGTTCAAGCCTTGGGTCTGGGTGTCTCTCTCTCTCTCTCAGGGGGTTCACGATGGCCGTGTCAGAGACACTTAGACCTGGGTTCAAGCCCTGGGTCTGGGTGTCTCTCTCTCAGGGGATTCACGATGTCCGTGTCAGAGACACTGAGAGTCTGGGTTCAAGCCCTGGGTCTGGGTGTCTCTCTCTCTCAGGGGATTCACGATGTCCGTGTCAGAGACACTGAGACCTGGGTTCAAGCCCTGGGTCTGGGTGTCTCTCTCTCAGGGGGTTCACGATGTCCGTGTCAGAGACACTGAGATCCTGGGTTCAAGCCCTGGGTCTGGGTGTCTCTCTCTCAGGGGGTTCACGATGTCCGTGTCAGAGACACTGAGATCCTGGGTTCAAGCCCTGGGTCTGGGTGTCTCTCTCTCTCTCTCAAAGAGTTCACGATGGCCGTGTCAGAGATACTGAGATCCTGGGTTCAAGCCCTGGGTCTGGGTGTCTCTCTCTCTCTCAGGGGGTTCACGATGGCCGTGTCAGAGACACTGAGAGTCTGGGTTCAAGCCCTGGGTCTGGGTGTCTCTGTCTCTCAGGGGGTTTACGATGGCCGTGTCGGAGACACTGAGACCTGGGTTCAAGCCCTGGATCTGGGTGTCTCTCTCTCAGGGAGTTCACGATGGCCGTGTCAGAGACACTGAGACCTGGGTTCAAGCCCTGGGTCTGGGTGTCTCTCTCTCAGGGGGTTCACGATGGTCGTGTCAGAGACACTGAGACCTGGGTTCAAGCCCTGGGTCTGGGTGTCTCTCTCTCTGAAGGAGTTCACGATGGCCGTGTTACAGACACTGATAGCCTGGGTTCAAGCCCTGGATCTGGGTGTCTCTCTTTCTCAGGGAGTTCACGATGTCCGTGTCAGAGACACTGAGAGCCTGGGTTCAAGCCCTGGGTCTGGGTGTGTCTCTCTCTCAGGGGGTTCACGATGTCCGTGTCAGAGACACTGAGAGTCTGGGTTCAAGCCCTGGGTCTGGGTGTCTCTCTCTCAGGGGGTTCATGATGGTCGTGTCAGAGACACTGAGAGCCTGGGTTTAAGCCCTGGGTCTGGGTGTCTCTCTCTCAGGGGGTTCACGATGGCCGTGTCAGAGACACTGAGAGTCTGGGTTCAAGCCCTGGATCTGGGTGTCTCTCTCTCTGAAAGAGTTCACGATGGCCGTGTTACAGACACTGATATCCTGGGTTCAAGCCCTGGATCTGGGTGTGTCTCTCTCTCAGGGGGTTCACGATGTCCGTGTCAGAGACACTGAGGGTCTGGGTTCAAGCCCTGGGTCTGGGTGTCTCTCTCTCTCTCTCAGGGGGTTCACGATGTCCGTGTCAGAGACACTGAGAGTCTGGGTTCAAGCCCTGGGTCTGGGTGTCTCTCTCTCTCTCAGGGGGTTGACGATGTCCGTGTCAGAGACACTGAGAGCCTGGGTTCAAGCCCTGGGTCTGGGTGTCTCTCTCTCTGAAGGAGTTTACGATGGCCGTGTTACAGACACTGATAGCCTGGGTTCAAGCCCTTGATCTGGGTGTCTCTCTCTCAGTGAGTTCACGATGGCCGTGTCAGAGACACTGAGAGCCTGGGTTCAAGCCCTGGGTGTCTCTCTCTCTCAGGTGGTTCACGATGGCCGTGTCAGAGACACTGAGAGCCTGGGTTCAAGCCCTGGGTGTCTCTCTCTCTCAGGGGGTTCACGATGTCCGTGTCAGAGACACTGAGACCTGGGTTCAAGCCCTGGGTCTGGGTGTCTCTCTCTCAGGGGGTTCACGATGTCCGTGTCAGAGACACTGAGATCCTGGGTTCAAGCCCTGGGTCTGGGTGTCTCTCTCTCTCAGGGGGTTCACGATGGCCGTGTCAGAGATACTGAGAGTCTGGGTTCAAGCCCTGGGTCTGGGTGTCTCTCTCTTTCTCTCAGGGGGTTCACGATGGCCGTGTCAGAGACACTGAGAGTCTGGGTTCAAGCCCTGGGTCTGGGTGTCTCTGTCTCTCAGGGGGTTTACGATGGCCGTGTCGGAGACACTGAGACCTGGGTTCAAGCCCTGGATCTGGGTGTCTCTCTCTCAGGGAGTTCACGATGGCCGTGTCAGAGACACTGAGACCTGGGTTCAAGCCCTTGGTCTGGGTGTCTCTCTCTCAGGGGGTTCACGATGGTCGTGTCAGAGACACTGAGACCTGGGTTCAAGCCCTGGGTCTGGGTGTCTCTCTCTCTGAAGGAGTTCACGATGGCCGTGTTACAGACACTGATAGCCTGGGTTCAAGCCCTGGATCTGGGTGTCTCTCTCTCTCAGGGAGTTCACGATGTCCGTGTCAGAGACACTGAGAGCCTGGGTTCAAGCCCTGGGTCTGGGTGTGTCTCTCTCTCAGGGGGTTCACGATGTCCGTGTCAGAGACACTGAGAGTCTGGGTTCAAGCCCTGGGTCTGGGTGTCTCTCTCTCAGGGGGTTCATGATGGTCGTGTCAGAGACACTGAGAGCCTGGGTTCAAGCCCTGGGTCTGGGTGTCTCTCTCTCAGGGGGTTCACGATGGCCGTGTCAGAGACACTGAGAGTCTGGGTTCAAGCCCTGGATCTGGGTGTCTCTCTCTCTGAAAGAGTTCACGATGGCCGTGTTACAGACACTGATATCCTGGGTTCAAGCCCTGGATCTGGGTGTGTCTCTCTCTCAGGGGGTTCACGATGTCCGTGTCAGAGACACTGAGGGTCTGGGTTCAAGCCCTGGGTCTGGGTGTCTCTCTCTCTCTCTCTCAGGGGGTTCACGATGTCCGTGTCAGAGACACTGAGTCTGGGTTCAAGCCCTGGGTCTGGGTGTCTCTCTCTCTCTCAGGGGGTTGACGATGTCCGTGTCAGAGACACTGAGAGCCTGGGTTCAAGCCCTGGGTCTGGGTGTCTCTCTCTCTCTCAGGGGGTTCACGATGTCTGTGTCAGAGACACTGAGAACCTGGGTTCAAGCCCTGGGTCTGGGTGTCTCTCTCTCTGAAGGAGTTTACGATGGCCGTGTTACAGACACTGATAGCCTGGGTTCAAGCCCTTGATCTGGGTGTCTCTCTCTCAGTGAGTTCACGATGGCCGTGTCAGAGACACTGAGAGCCTGGGTTCAAGCCCTGGGTGTCTCTCTCTCTCAGGGGGTTCACGATGGCCGTGTCAGAGACACTGAGAGCCTGGGTTCAAGCCCTGGGTGTCTCTCTCTCTCAGGGGGTTCACGATGGCCGTGTCAGAGACACTCAGAGCCTGGGTTCAAGCCCTGGGTGTCTCTCTCTCTCAGGGGGTTCAAAATGGCCGTGTCAGAGACACTGAGAGCCTGCGTTCAAGCCCTGGGTCTGGGTGTCTCTCTCTCAGGGGGTTCACGATGGCCGTGTCAGAGACACTGAGACCTGGGTTTAAGCCCTAGGTCTGGGTGTCTCTCTCTCTCAGGGGGTTCACGATGGCCGTGTCAGAGACACTGAGATCCTGGGTTCAAGCCCTGGGTCTGGGTGTCTCTCTCTCTCAGGGGGTTCAAAATGGCCGTGTCAGAGACACTGAGAGCCTGCGTTCAAGCCCTGGGTCTGGGTGTCTCTCTCTCAGGGGGTTCACGATGGCCGTGTCAGAGACACTGAGACCTGGGTTTAAGCGCTCGGTCTGGGTGTCTCTCTCTCTCAGGGGGTTCACGATGGCCGTGTCAGAGACACTGAGATCCTGGGTTCAAGCCCTGGGTCTGGGTGTCTCTCTCTGTCTCAGGGGGTTCACGATGGCCGTGTCAGAGACACTGAGAGTCTGGGTTCAAGCCCTAGGTCTGGGTGTCTCTCTCAGGGGGTTCACGATGGCTGTGTCAGAGACACTGAGAGTCTGGGTTCAAGCCCTGGGTCTGGGTGTCTCTCTCTTAGGGGGTTCACGATGGACGTGTCGGAGACACTGAGAGTCTGGGTTCAAACCCTGGGTCTGGATGTCTCTCTCTCAGGGGGTTCACGATGGCCGTGTCAGAGACACTGAGACCTGGGTTCAAGCCCTGGGTCTGGGTGTCTCTCTCTCTCTCAGGGGGTTCACGATGGCCGTGTCAGAGACACTGAGAGTCTGGGTTCAAGCCCTGGGTCTGGGTGTCTCTCTCTCTCAGGGAGTTCACGATGGCCATGTCAGAGACACTGAGAGTCTGGGTTCAAGCCCTGGGTTTGGGTGTCTCTCTCTCAGGGGGTTCACGATGGCCATGTCAGAGACACTGAGAGTCTGGGTTCAAGCCCTGGGTCTGGATGTCTCTCTCTCAGGGGGTTCACGATGGCCATGTCAGAGACACTGAGAGTCTGGGTTCAAGCCCTGGATCTGGGTGAATCTCTCTCTCAGGGGGTTCACGATGGACGTGTCGGAGACACTGAGAGTCTGGGTTCAAACCCTGGGTCTGGGTGTCTCTCTCTCTCTCAGGGCGGTCACGATATCCGTGTCAGGGACACTGAGAGTCTGGGTTCAAGCCCTGTGTGTGTGTATCTACAACAAACACACCACACCTGTCTGTGTGTATGTACAGCTTTATTTCGCGAGATGTTGTTGTTGTTGTTTACAGCTTGTTGGCAGAGGTTCGTGGTTTGGGAGTGGCGGGCCGACCTGGTTAATACTGCGGGGGGTTGCGGAGCAGATGGTTGGAGACTGTGTGTGTGTAGTGTGTGCAGTGTGTGTAGTGTGTGTGTCGTGTGTGGTGTGTGTGTCGTGTGTGTGTCGTGTGTGTAGTGTGTGGGTGAGTGAATGGGTGACTGAATGTGTGAGTGGGTGGGTGAGTGAATGGGTGAGTGGTTGTGTGAGTGGCTGGGTGAGTGAATGGGTGAGTGGTTGGGTGAGTGGGTGGGTGGGTGAGTGGGTGAATGAGTGAATGGGTGAGAGGGTGAGTGAAAGGGTGAGTGGGTGGGTGAGTGAATTGGTGAGTCGTTGGGTTAGTGAATTGGTGAGTGGTTGGGTGAGTGGGTGGGTGAATGAATGGGTGAGTGGGTGGGTGAGTGGGTGAGTGAATGGGTGAGTGTGTGGTGAATGGGTGAGTGGTTGAGTGGGTGGGTGAGTGGGTGGGTGAGTGGGTGGGTGAGTGAATGGGTGAGTCGTTGGGTGAGTTAATGGGTGAGTGGGTGAGTGCATGGTTGAGTGGGTGGGTGAGTGAATGGGTGAGTCGTTTGGTGAGTTAATGGGTGAGTGGGTGAGTGAATGGGTGCATGAGTGAATGGATGAGTGGGTGGGTGAGTGGGTGAGTGAATGGGTGAGTGGGTGGTTGAGTGAATGGGTGACTGAATGTGTGTGTGGGTGAGTGAATCGGTGAGTGGTTGTGTGAGTGGGTGGGTGAGTGAATGGGTGAGTGGTTGGGTGAATGGGTGAGTGAATGGGTGCGTGAGTGAATTCGGTGAGTCGTTGAGTGACTTCTTGAGTTGACATTTGTCAGTTGGTGGTTGTCTGCTGGCGCTTGGTGTTTGGTGGTTTGCTCATTGGCGGTTGTCTGCTGGAAGTTGGCGGTTGTCTGTTGGTGGTTGGCGGTTTTCTGTTGGTGGTTGGCGGTTGTCTGCTGGTTGTTGGCGGTTGTCTGTTGGCAGTTGAGAGTTGTCTGTTGTCTGCTGGAAGTTGGCGGTTGTCTGTTGGTGGTTGGCGGTTGTCTGTTGGTGGTTGGCGGTTGTCTGTTGGCAGTTGACAGCTGTCTGTTGTCTGCTGGAAATTGGCGGTTGTCTGTTGGCATTTGGCGGTTCACAGTTGTCTGTTGTCTGCTGGTAGTTGGCGGTTGTCTGTTGGCGGTTGGCAGTTGGCGGTTGTCTGTTGGAAGTTAGCCGTTGTCTGTTGGCGGTTGACAGTTGGCGGTTGCCTGTTGGCGGTTGCCTGTTGGGGGTTGTTTGTTGGAAGTTAGCGGTTGTCTGTTGGCAGTTGACAGCTGTCTGTTGTCTGCTGGAAATTGGCGGTTGTCTGTTGGCAGTTGCCTGTTGGTGGTTGAAAGTTGTCGGTTGTATGTTAGTCGTTGAAAGTGGGCGGTTGTCTGTTGGTGGTTGGCAGTTCCCTGCTGGCGGTTGTCTGTTGGCGGTTGTCTGTTGGCAGTTGGCGGTTGTCTGTTGGTGGTTGACAGTTGGCGGTTGACAGTTGGTGGTTATTTGTTGGTGGTTGTCTGTTGGCAGTTGGCGGTTGCCTGCTGGCGGTTGTCTGTTGGAAGTTGTCTGTTGGCAGTTGGCGGTTGTCTGTTGGTGGTTGACAGCTGGCGGTTGACAGTTGGTGGCTGTTTGTTGGTGGTCGACAGTTGGCGGTTGTCTGTTGGCAGTTGGCGGTTGCCTGTTGGCGGTTGTCTGTTGCCAGTCGGCGGTTGCCTGCTGGCGGTGTGTCCGCTGGTGCTCGTCACAGCTCCTGTTTGACGCTTGCTCTCACTCCCGGCTTGTAAATCGGAGAGCGTCGCTTCGGGTCGTCGTCATCACCGTCACGACCGTCACCACCGCTGTCACCACTGCCGTTACCACCGTCACCCACCTCCTTCCGTGCCGTCTCTTGCGGGTAAACCACCACGCTCAGCTTCTGTGCGTTGAACGTCATCCACTCTGCACGCACACAAAGACAAAGATCCGCCGTGTAGGCTCTAACAGACTGCTGGGGCAAGGGCTGTTAGCGAGTAGCACCAATGAAGGCCGGCACTGTGGCACACGAGGGGGTGGGTGGCCAGCACCAGGCCCGGCCGCCTTTGTCTCCCCCAGTGGCGATGTTTTACACACTGCACCAGGTACTCATTTGAGGCTGAATTGACTTGGGGGAGGCCCAGGATTGGTTTAGACACACACACACGCAACAACAACTGCCACGTAGGGCAGTCTGTGCACAAACGCCACCCTCTCTCAGAGTGTCGCTTGGGAAATCATCTCTGCCCGGTGCCTTTTCCTGGTCTCAAACTCCGGATCGCCTTCACCAGATGGCAACTCGGCCAGCCGCTCACAGAGGAGCGGGGGGGGGGGGGGGCGGGGGGGGGGGGTGTTGACTACCTCCTCCGATATTTGAGCCAACGCAGCCTCAGCAGGGTCAGCCGCCCACACCCCAAACTTTTCCCCGTGATGTTCTCACCCCCCCACCATCACCCACCCCCCCCACCACCAGCACCACCCCCCCACCACCCCCCCCCCACCACCACCAACCCCCCACCACCCCCACCACCACCCCCACCCCCCCACCACCACCACCACAACCCCCACCAGCACCACCACCACCCCCACCCCCCACCACCACCACAACCCCCACCGGCACCACCTCCCACCACCACCACTGCCACCACCCCCAACCCCCTACAACAACCCCCCACAACCAACACCCCCACCACCACCCCCACCACCACCACCACCCCTACCCCCACCACCACCACCCCCCCCACCACCCCCCCCTCCACCACCCCCACCACCGCCCCCCACACTGGCCGCCCACCTCTGCCCCCACCACGAGGTCACACACAGAGAGAGACACACACAGACACACACACACAGACACACACAGAGAGACACACACAGACAAAGAGAGACACACACAGACACACACACACACAGAGAGAGAGACACACACACACAGACACACAGACACACACAGAGACACACACACAGAGAGAGACACACACAGAGAGAGACACACACAGACACACACAGAGATACACACACACACAAAGAGAGACACACACAGACACACACACACAGAGAGAGACACACACAGACACACACACACAGAGAGAGACACACAGACACACACACACAGACACACACAGAGAGAGACACACACAGAGAGACACACACACAGACACACACACACCCACAGAGAGACACACACAGACACACACACACAGACACACACAGAGAGACACACACACACACAGAGAGACACACAGACACACACAGAGAGAGACACACACACACACAGACACACACACAGAGAGACACACACACAGACACACACACAGACACACACAAAGAGAGACACACACACAGACACACACACAGACACACACAGAGAGAGACACACACAGACACACACACACACAGACACACAGAGAGAGAGACACACACAGACACACACACACAGACACACACAGAGAGAGACACACACAGACACACACACACAGACACACACGGAGAGACACACACAGACAAAGAGAGACACACACATACACACACACAGAGAGAGAGAGAGACACACACACAGACACACACACAGACACACACAGAGACACACACACACAGAGAGAGACACACACACACAGACACACACACAGACACACACACAGATACACACACAGACACACACACAGACACACACACACAGACACACACACAGATACACACACAGACACACACACAGACACACAGAGAGAGAGACACACACACAGACACACACACAGAGAGACACACACAGAGAGAGACACACACAGACACACACAGAGATACACACACACACAAAGAGAGACACACACAGACACACAGACACACACAGAGACACACACACACATAGACACACACACAGAGAGACACACACACACAGACACACACACAGACACACACACAAAGAGAGACACACACAGACACACACACAAAGAGAGAGACACAAAGACAAAGATACACACACACACAGAGACACACACACAGAGAGAGACACACACACACAGACACACACACACAGACACACACAGACACACACACACACAGACACACACACACAGACACACACACACACAGACACACACACACACAGAGAGAGACACACAGAGAGAGAGAGAGAGAATCGGTGTGGAGCCACTCACCCACGAAGGCCTCGAACGTGCGTGGCTTGGTCTGCCAGTGCACCCCTGCGTAGTAGACCGGCACGCCCGTCAACATGATGGCGAGCCCCATGCCGCACACGACTGGCTCCGAGATGAGGCTGAAGATGAGCAGGAAGGCCCAGAAGAGGAGGTAGATGATGGGGAAGGCCAGGCTGATCTGTAGGCACACACACACAGAGACACACACAGAGATACAGACACACACAGACACACACGCACAGAGATACACACAGAGATACAGACACACACAGACACACACAGAGATACACACAGAGATACGGACACACACACACAGATACACACAGACACACACAGAGATACACACAAAGATACGGACACACAGACACACACAGACACACACATGAATACACACAGAGATACAGACACACACAGACACACACAGACACGCACAGAGATACAGACACACACAGACACACACAGAGATACACAGAGATACAGACACACACAGAGACACACACAGAGACACAGACACACACAGATACACACACAGAGATACACACACAGAGACACACACACAGAGATACAACAACAACCGCCATTCACCACTAAGTGGCGGTGACGTCACCACGACGCTTGTGCCAGGCTATGTGCACCCTGAGGCCACGTGAAGTGTCAAACGCTCGCTGGCAGGAGGTCACGGGGCAGACCCAGGTGCCACGGGTCGACTGACTGAGATGACTGGCTGGTGCACCACCTGTGCCCCCTACTGTGCCAACCTGCTGTGCTTTAGCCACCCGGCGCTCCGCTCGTTGTTCTGAGCGTCGCTCCTCCGCCCTCCGTTGTTGTTGGAGGGCGACTACCTCCAACTGCCCAGTAGCGTCCTTCACGAGCCTCCTCCACAGAGGCCGATCTTGACATCGCTGGTACCAGTCATCGGCAAGTCCACTCAGCTCCACGTCCTCCTGCACCACATCACTCCATATCTTCTCTAGCCCGTGCTGCGCCCGCTTAGCCCCCTCAATCCGGCCGAACAAAAGCTGTTTCGGCATGCGGTGGCTGGGCATGCGGGCTAAATGACCCAGCCATCGCAGCCTTGCCAACTGGAGGAGCTCACCGATGGGACCTTGCCCAGATCTTTCAAGGATTTGTGAGCTCCTCACACAATCCAGTCTGGTTAAACCCAGGATGGATCGTAGGCAGGCCAGCCTAAATGTTTCTAACCGGCGAAGATGTTCCATTAGGGGGGTCCACGTTTCGCAAGCATAGAGAAGGGAGGGAATGACCGTGGCCGAGAAGACTTGAAGCTTAGTGCAGAGCGACAGACTAGGTAGCTTCCACACAGCGTTACGCAACCGATGAAAAGATATTGCCGCTCTACTGATTCGGAGTGAGACCTCTGCTGTTAAACTGGAGCCAGTCATAAGCACACTGCCCAGGTATGGGAAACTCTCCACTCTCTCCACAACTACCCCATCACCGATTGGGAGTTGTGGGGGTGGAGTGTCCGATGGTACAAAATACCCAGGCAGGTGCTTAGTTTTGGTGGGGCTGATGGTAAGGCCCCACCTCTTAGTGGCACGCTCCAGTCTCAGCAGCAGCGTCTCCAACTCCTCCTCTGACTGAGCAGCTATTACCAAATCATCAGCATACATAACGTGGTTGAGCAATAGGGAGCCATCCCTTGACAGCACCCGGGCATCGATCAGCCTCCCATTATATCTGTACCATATGGAGATTCCCCCGGTACAGCTATTGAAGGCTTCACGAACTACGTCGTCAAAATAGATGTTAAATAATGTGGGAGCCAGAGAACATCCCTGTTGCACCCCAAGGTTAACAGGGAATGGCTCTGACTCCCGGCCACGTAGTTTTACCCGGGCCCGCTCACCATCATGAAGGTCCTTAATGATCGTGAGCAGAGGGTCAGGTACTCCAAAAGCACGAAGAACAACCCAGAGCCCAGGCCTACTGATGGTATCATAGGCCTTGACCAGGTCAATAAAGCAGAGATGTAGGTCTTGTTGGAATTCCCTACACCTCTGCTGTAGCAGACAGACAGAAAATATGGCATCTGTGCAGGACCGCCCTTTCCTGAAACCGCATTGGGGCTCCGCAAGCCTCTCCTCAGCATGCCTGGCAAGGCAATGCTGAATAATCCTTGCCAGGACCTTTCCCGGCACACTGAGGAGTGAGATGCCCCTGTAGTTGTTACAGTCTGTGCGGTCCCCCTTCGTAAAAAGGGGGACCACCAGGGCATCCTTCCAATCCTGCGGAACCCATCCAGTGGTCCAGACCGTTGTTATGATGTCATATAGGGCAGTCTGTGCACAAACGCCACCCTCCCTAAGCATTTCGCTTGGGAGATCATCTCTGCCCGCTGCCTTTCCTGGTCTCAGACTCCGGATCGCCTTCAGTACTTTCTCAACAGATGGCACCTCAGCCAGCCACTCACAGGGGGTGACTTCTTCCAATATTTGAGGCACCGCAGCCTCAGTAGGGTCATCCTCACTTTGTGCCACGATGTTTTCCTGGCTGAGGGATTTTCCCTCCCCCAGGACCTCACAGAAATGCTCAGCAAATCTGCAAACCTGTTCCTGGGGGTCGGAGATTGGATCACCGTTTTTTCCCCTAATGATGGTAATAGGTGTGGCGCTGCAGGATACTTTTTTGATGGAGTTAAATAGAGATTTGTCATCACGGGCCACTGAGGCAGACTCCATCTCCTCAGCAACCCGCGACCACCACCCATCCTTGCAGCGCCTCACGGCTCTCCGAACCTCCGAGCGAAGGCTGCGGTAAGCCTCCTCATTCTCTGACGTGGGAGGCTATAGCCGATGACAGTGGGCCTGTCGCTTTTTCTCAACCATCCTGAACACCTCCTCTGTCAGCCAGGGTCTCTGGGGAGGTCTGGACCGCGTACCCAAAGCAGCCATTGCAGCTGCATGAGTCACAGTCCTAAACCTCGCCCATTTACCCTCGACATCAGGAGGAGTCGGGGACGATGCCAATCCCAGCCGCAAGCGATGATGAAATTCTCGCTTGCAACTTTCATCAGATAACTGAGACCAGGTCACTTTAGGTTGGAATGGGGTCCTGGGTGTCCACCCACCACCGGAGTGGAAGAATGGCAGGCGCATCTTACAAGTGACTAGTCGATGGTCAGAGGGCAGATCAGCTCCACGGTAGGTCCTGGTGTCAAGGACATGGGCTCGCATCCGCTGGTCCGTCACTATGTAGTCCAGCAGATGTTCTTGCTTGGACCCGGCATGCATCCATGATGTTGTGTGGATGCGCCGATGCCGGAACAGCGTGTTGGTAATTACAAGCCCATGGGCTGCACAAAAATCTAGCAGCCTCCTACCGTTGTTATTGAGCTGATCTGGCCCATGCCCTCCAATCACTCCAGACCAGGTGCCAGTATCATGACCAACTCGGGCATTGAAGTCACCCAACATGATGACTCTATCCCGAGGGGCCACTTTAGCCAGCACCTGTGACAGGAGGTCATAGAAGGCATCTGACTCATCGGCTTTGCCTGCATCCCTCCACGGATGTTCATCTTCGGTGGGGGCATAAGTAACCACAACCACCATTCCTCGCCACCGGTTCATGGGAAGGCGAGCCCAAAGTAGACTGGGGCTTACAGCTTCCCACACCTCACCGCCACGCTCCCACGCCCCCTTCATTCTTTTGTTCAAAAGAAGAGCCACACCCTGTTGTTTGGCAGTCTGCTTCCCCGAGTAGAGGACTGTCCACCCCTCATGGTGGAAGGAGCCAGAGCCGGTCCACCGGACCTCCTGAATGCCACAGAGATCCAGGCGGTACCGGTCCAGCTCCCGACAGAGGAGTGGCAGCCTCTCCTCCGCAGTGAGCGTTCGAACATTCCACATGGCCACCCGTAGTGGCTTTTCTTTGTTTCTGGAGGAGCCCCGAGGGTAGATATTCAATCTCCTGGCTCCGCCAACTGGGGTTTGGCCAGGAGACGTCATAGATGCCTGGCCCCCCGGGGCCTCCGGCACAAGCTTATTAGTTACATATTTCAGTTTAACTCGTGGTTTCGTGGTAATTAATTGAAGGTGGAGGGGTTACCAGCCCCTCGCACCCGTCCAGAGCCCCCGTTTAGCCCCTGTGGTGGACACATATGCCATGAGGGGAGGAGCCAATCAAAATTGGATCTCCCCCCACAGCACTGTCCACGACAGAGTTGCCCGTCCGACACACACAGACACATACAGACACATACAGACACACACAGACACACAGAGATACAGACACACACAGACACACACAGACCCACACAGACACACACAGAGATACAGACACACACAGACACACACAGAGACACAGACACACACAGACACACACAGAGATACACAGAGATACAGACACACACAGACACACACACAGATACAGACACACACAGACACACACAGAGATACACACACACACACAGACACACACACACAGATACACACACAGAGAGACACACACAAAGATACAACAACAACAACCGCCATTCACCACTAAGTGGCGGTGACGTCACCACGACGCTTGTGCCAGGCTATGTGCACCCTGAGGCCACGTGAAGTGTCGAACGCCCGCTGGCAGGAGGTCACGGGGCAGACCCAGGTGCCACGGGTCGACTGACTGACTTAATTACCACTAAACCGCGAATTAAGTATATAACACAGAGATACACACAGAGACACACACAGATACACACACAGAGATACACACACAGATACACAGAGATACACACAGAGATACACACACAGAGAGACACACACAGAGAGACACACAGAGATACACACACAGAGATACACACACAGACATACACAGAGATACACACACAGACACACAGAGATATACACAGAGAGACACACAGAGATACACACACACAGATACACACACAGAGATACAGACACACAGATACACACAGAGATACAGACACACAGACACACACAGAGATACACACACAGACATACAGATACACACACAGAGATACACACACAGAGATACACACAGACACAGATACACACAGAGATACACGCACAAAGATACACACACAGAGATACACACACAGAGACACACAGAGATACACACACAGAGATACACACACAAAGATACACACACAGATACACACACAGAGATACACACACAGAGATACACACACAGAGATACACACACAGACACACACACACACACAGAGACATACACACAGACACACAGAGATACACACACAGACACACACACACAGATACACACGCAGAGAGACACACAGACACGGAGACACACACACACACAGAGATACACACACATACACACACACAGAGACACACACACACACAGACACACACGCAAAGATACACACACAGACACACACACAGAGACACACACACACACAGAGACACACACGCAGAGATACACACACAGACACACACACAGAGACACACACACACACAGACACACCCAGAGACACACACACAGACACACACACAGACACACACACACACAGTGGCCGTGTCAGGCTGGTGGCCGGGTCGACCTTGATGGGTCGGTGGAGCTTCGGCTTCCGCCACCGCAGCACCAGCTGGCCAGCCACAGTCACGCCGTAGAAGAGATAGTTGATGAAGCCCACGTAGTTGATGAGCGTGTACATGTCACTAGTTAGTAACATCAGCAGTGTGGTGACACACTAGGAGAGGGAGTGAGAGACAGAGTGTACATGTCACTAGTTAGTAACATCAGCAGTGTGGTGACACACTAGGAGTGAGAGACAGATTGTACATGTCTCTAGATAGTAACATCAGCAGTGTAGTGACACACTAGGAGAGGGAGTGAGAGACAGAGTGTACATGTCACTAGTTAGTAACATCAGCAGTGTAGTGACACACTAGGAGTGAGAGACAGATTGTACATGTCTCTAGTTAGTAACATCAGCAGTGTAGTGACACACTAGGTGGAGTGAGAGACAAATTGTACATGTCACTAGTTAGTAACATCAGCAGTGTAGTGACACACTAGGAGAGGGAGTGAGAGACAGAGTGTACATGTCACTAGTTAGTAACATCAGCAGTGTGGTGACACACTAGGAGAGGGAGTGAGAGACAGAGTGTACATGTCACTAGTTAGTAACATCAGCAGTGTAGTGACACACTAGGAGTGAGAGACAGAGTGTACATGTCACTAGTTAGTAACATCAGCAGTGTGGTGACACACTAGGAGGGGAGTGAGAGACAGAGTGTACATGTCACTAGTTAGTAACATCAGCAGTGTAGTGACACACTAGGAGAGGGAGTGAGAGACAGAGTGTACATGTCACTAGTTAGTAACATCAGCAGTGTGGTGACACACTAGGAGTGAGAGACAGATTGTACATGTCTCTAGATAGTAACATCAGCAGTGTAGTGACACACTAGGAGAGGGAGTGAGAGACAGAGTGTACATGTCACTAGTTAGTAACATCAGCAGTGTAGTGACACACTAGGAGGAGTGAGAGACAGATTGTACATGTCTCTAGTTAGTAACATCAGCAGTGTAGTGACACACTAGGTGGAGTGAGAGACAAATTGTACATGTCACTAGTTAGTAACATCAGCAGTGTAGTGACACACTAGGAGAGGGAGTGAGAGACAGAGTGTACATGTCACTAGTTAGTAACATCAGCAGTGTGGTGACACACTAGGAGAGGGAGTGAGAGACAGAGTGTACATGTCACTAGTTAGTAACATCAGCAGTGTAGTGACACACTAGGAGTGAGAGACAGAGTGTACATGTCACTAGTTAGTAACATCAGCAGTGTAGTGACACACTAGGAGTGAGAGACAGAGTGTACATGTCACTAGTTAGTAACATCAGCAGTGTAGTGACACACTAGGAGGAGGAGTGAGAGACAGAGTGTACATGTCACTAGTTAGTAACATCAGCAGTGTAGTGACACACTAGGAGGAGTGAGTGACAGAGTGTACATGTCACTAGTTAGTAACATCAGCAGTGTGGTGACACACTAGGAGTGATGAGACAGAGTGTACATGTCACTAGTTAGTAACATCAGCAGTGTAGTGACACACTAGGAGTGAGAGACAGAGTGTACATGTCACTAGTTAGTAACATCAGCAGTGTAGTGACACACTAGGAGGGGAGTGACAGACAGAGTGTACATGTCACTAGTTAGTAACATCAGCAGTGTAGTGACACACTAGGAGAGGGAGTGAGAGACAGAGTGTACATGTCACTAGTTAGTAACATCAGCAGTGTGGTGACACACTAGGAGAGGGAGTGAGAGACAGAGTGTACATGTCACTAGTTAGTAACATCAGCAGTGTAGTGACACACTAGGAGAGGGAGTGAGAGACAGAGTGTACATGTCACTAGTTAGTAACATCAGCAGTGTAGTGACACACTAGGAGGGGAGTGAGAGACAGAGTGTACATGTCACTAGTTAGTATCATCAGCAGTGTAGTGACACACTAGGAGGAGTGAGAGACAGAGTGTACATGTCACTAGTTAGTAACATCAGCAGTGTAGTGACACACTAGGAGGGGAGTGAGAGACAGAGTGTACATGTCACTAGTTAGTAACATCAGCAGTGTAGTGACACACTAGGAGTGAGAGACAGAGTGTACATGTCACTAGTTAGTAACATCAGCAGTGTAGTGACACACTAGGAGGGGAGTGAGAGACAGAGTGTACATGTCACTAGTTAGTATCATCAGCAGTGTAGTGACACACTAGGAGGAGTGAGAGACAGAGTGTACATGTCACTAGTTAGTAACATCAGCAGTGTGGTGACACACTAGGAGAGGGAGTGAGAGACAGAGTGTACATGTCACTAGTTACTAACATCAGCAGTGTAGTGACACACTAGGAGAGGGAGTGAGTGACAGAGTGTACATGTCACTAGTTAGTAACATCAGCAGTGTAGTGACACACTAGGAGGGGAGTGAGAGACAGTGTACATGTCACTAGTTAGTAACATCAGCAGTGTAGTGACACACTAGGAGAGGGAGTGAGTGACAGAGTGTACATGTCACTAGTTAGTAACATCAGCAGTGTGGTGACACACTAGGAGAGGGAGTGAGAGACAGAGTGTACATGTCACTAGTTAGTAACATCAGCAGTGTGGTGACACACTAGGAGTGAGAGACAGAGTGTACATGTCACTAGTTAGTAACATCAGCAGTGTAGTGACACACTAGGAGTGAGAGACAGAGTGTACATGTCACTAGTTAGTAACATCAGCAGTGTAGTGACACACTAGGAGGGGAGTGAGAGACAGAGTGTACATGTCACTAGTTAGTAACATCAGCAGTGTGGTGACGCACTAGGAGAGGGAGTGAGAGACAGAGTGTATCATGTCACTAGTTGAGTACATAAGCAGTGTAGTGGACACACCTAGGAGGAGGAGAGGACAGAGTGTACATGTCACTAGTTAGAACATCAGCAGTGTAGTGACACACTAGGAGAGGGAACTTGAGAGACAGGAGTGTACATGTCCACTAGTTACGTAACATCAGCAGTGTAGTGACACACTAGGAGATGGAGGGTGAGATGACAGAGTGTACATGTCCTAGTTAGTAACATCAGCAGTGTAGTGACACACTAAGGAGGGGAGTGAGAGAGGACAGTGTACATGTCACTAGTTAGTAACATCACAGCAGTGTAGTAGGACACACTAGGAGAGGGAGTGAGTGCCAGAGTGGTACATGTCAACTAAGTTAGTACCATCAGCAGTGTGGCTGACAGCAACTAGGAGAGGGATCTGAGAGACAGAGTGTACATGTCACTAGTTAGAAACATCAGCAGTGTTCGTGGACACCTAGGAGTGAGAGACAGAGTGTACATGTCACTAGTTAGTAACATCAGCAGTGTAGTGACACACTAGGAGGAGTGAGAGACAGAGTGTACATGTCACTAGTTAGTAACATCAGCAGTGTAGTGACACACTAGGAGTGAGAGACAGAGTGTACATGTCACTAGTTAGTAACATCAGCAGTGTAGTGACACACTAGGAGGAGTGAGAGACAGAGTGTACATGTCACTAGTTAGTAACATCAGCAGTGTAGTGACACACTAGGAGGGGAGTGAGAGACAGAGTGTACATGTCACTAGTTAGTAACATCAGCAGTGTAGTGACACACTAGGAGTGAGAGACAGAGTGTACATGTCACTAGTTAGTAACATCAGCAGTGTAGTGACACACTAGGAGGGGAGTGAGAGACAGAGTGTACATGTCACTAGTTAGTAACATCAGCAGTGTAGTGACACACTAGGAGAGGAGTGAGAGACAGAGTGTACATGTCACTAGTTAGTAACATCAGCAGTGTAGTGACACACTAGGAGAGGGAGTGAGAGACAGAGTGTACATGTCACTAGTTAGTAACATCAGCAGTGTAGTGACACACTAGGAGTGAGAGACAGAGTGTACATGTCACTAGTTAGTAACATCAGCAGTGTGGTGACACACTAGGAGTGAGAGACAGAGTGTACATGTCACTAGTTAGTAACATCAGCAGTGTAGTGACACACTAGGAGTGAGAGACAGAGTGTACATGTCACTAGTTAGTAACATCAGCAGTGTAGTGACACACTAGGAGAGGGGAGTGAGAGACAGAGTGTACATGTCACTAGTTAGTAACATCAGCAGTGTAGCGACACACTAGGAGAGGAGTGAGAGACAGAGTGTACATGTCACTAGTTAGTAACATCAGCAGTGTAGTGACACACTAGGAGGGGAGTGAGAGACAGAGTGTACATGTCACTAGTTATTAACATCAGCAGTGTAGTGACACACTAGGAGAGGGAGTGAGAGACAGAGTGTACATGTCACTAGTTAGTAACATCAGCAGTGTAGTGACACACACTATGGAGTGAGAGACAGAGTGTACATGTCACTAGTTAGTAACATCAGCAGTGTAGTGACACACTAGAGGGGAGTGAGAGACAGAGTGTACATGTCACTAGTTAGTAACATCAGCAGTTGTAGTGACACACTAGGAGTGAGAGACAGAGTGTACATGTCACTAGTTAGTAACATCAGCAGTGTAGGTGACACACTAGGAGGAGTGAGAGACAGAGTGGTACATGTCACTAGTTAGTAACAGCCAGCATTGTAGTGACACACTAGGGAGAGGGGAGTGAGAGACAGAGTGTACATGTCCACTAGTTAGTAACATCAGCAGTGTAGTGACACACTAGGAGGTGAGAGACAGAGTGTACATGTCCTAGTTAGTAACAGCAGCAGTGTAGTGACTACACTAGAGGGGAGTGAGAGACAGAGTGTACAATGTCCACTAGTTAGTAACATCAGCAGTGTGGTGAACACACTAGAGAGGGAGTGAGAGACAGAGTGTACATGTCACTAGTTAGTAACAATCAGCAGTGTAGCTGTGACACACTAGGAGTCGATGAGACAGAGTGTACATGTCACTAGTTAGTAACATCAGCAGTGTAGTGACACACTAGGATAAGGCTGTGAGATGACAGAGTGTACATGTCACTAGTTAGTAACATCAGCAGTGTAGTGACACACTAGGAGGAGTGAGAGACAGAGTGTACATGTCACTAGTTAGTAACAATCAGCAGTTGTAGTGACACACTAGGAGGGGAGTGAGATGACAGAGTGTACATGTCAATAGTAGTAACATCAGCAGTGTAGTGACACACTAGGATGGTGAGAGACAGAGTGCTACATGTCACTAGTTAGCTAACATCAGCAGTGTAGTGTGACACACTAGGAGGGTGTGAGAGACAGAGTGTACAGTCACTAGTTAGTAACATCAGCAGTGTAGTGACACACTAGGACGTGCAGAGACAGGAGTGTACATGTCACTAGTTAGTAACATCAGCAGTGTGGTGACGCACTAGGAGAGGGAGTGAGAGACAGAGTGTACATGTCACTAGTTAGTATCATCAGCAGTGTAGTGACACACTAGGAGGAGTGAGAGACAGAGTGTACATGTCACTAGTTAGTAACATCAGCAGTGTGGTGACACACTAGGAGAGGGAGTGAGAGACAGAGTGTACATGTCACTAGTTACTAACATCAGCAGTGTAGTGACACACTAGGAGAGGGAGTGAGTGACAGAGTGTACATGTCACTAGTTAGTAACATCAGCAGTGTAGTGACACACTAGGAGGGGAGTGAGAGACAGTGTACATGTCACTAGTTAGTAACATCAGCAGTGTAGTGACACACTAGGAGAGGGAGTGAGTGACAGAGTGTACATGTCACTAGTTAGTAACATCAGCAGTGTGGTGACGCACTAGGAGAGGGAGTGAGAGACAGAGTGTACATGTCACTAGTTAGTAACATCAGCAGTGTAGTGACACACTAGGAGTGAGAGACAGAGTGTACATGTCACTAGTTAGTAACATCAGCAGTGTGGTGACACACTAGGAGTGAGAGACAGAGTGTACATGTCACTAGTTAGTAACATCAGCAGTGTAGTGACACACTAGGAGTGAGAGACAGAGTGTACATGTCACTAGTTAGTAACATCAGCAGTGTAGTGACACACTAGGAGAGGGGAGTGAGAGACAGAGTGTACATGTCACTAGTTAGTAACATCAGCAGTGTAGCGACACACTAGGAGAGGAGTGAGAGACAGAGTGTACATGTCACTAGTTAGTAACATCAGCAGTGTAGTGACACACTAGGAGTGAGAGACAGAGTGTACATGTCACTAGTTAGTAACGTCAGCAGTGTAGTGACACACTAGGAGGGGAGTGAGTGACAGAGTGTACATGTCACTAGTTAGTAACATCAGCAGTGTGGTGACACACTAGGAGTGAGTGACAGAGTGTACATGTCACTAGTTAGTAACATCAGCAGTGTAGTGACACACTAGGAGGTGAGTGAGAGACAGAGTGTACATGTCACTAGTTAGTAACATCAGCAGTGTAGTGACACACTAGGAGTGAGAGACAGATTGTACATGTCTCTAGTTAGTAACATCAGCAGTGTAGTGACACACTAGGTGGAGTGAGAGACAAATTGTACATGTCACTAGTTAGTAACATCAGCAGTGTAGTGACACACTAGGAGAGGGAGTGAGTGACAGAGTGTACATGTCACTAGTTACTAACATCAGCAGTGTAGTGACACACTAGGAGGAGTGAGTGACAGAGTGTACATGTCACTAGTTAGTAACATCAGCAGTGTGGTGACACACTAGGAGGAGTGAGAGACAGAGTGTACATGTCACTAGTTAGTATCATCAGCAGTGTAGTGACACACTAGGAGGAGTGAGAGACAGAGTGTACATGTCACTAGTTATTAACATCAGCAGTGTAGTGACACACTAGGAGGGGAGTGAGTGACAGAGTGTACATGTCACTAGTTAGTAACATCAGCAGTGTAGTGACACACTAGGAGGGGAGTGAGTGACAGAGTGTACATGTCACTAGTTAGTAACATCAGCAGTGTAGTGACACACTAGGAGAGGAGTGAGAGACAGAGTGTACATGTCACTAGTTAGTAACATCAGCAGTGTAGTGACACACTAGGAGTGAGAGACAGAGTGTACATGTCACTAGTTAGTAACATCAGCAGTGTAGTGACACACTAGGAGTGAGAGACAGAGTGTACATGTCACCAGTTAGTAACATCAGCAGTGTAGTGACACACTAGGAGTGAGTGACAGAGTGTACATGTCACTAGTTAGTAACATCAGCAGTGCAGTGACACACTAGGAGGAGGAGTGAGAGACAGAGTGTACATGTCACTAGTTAGTAACATGAGCAGGGTAGTGACACACTAGGAGTGAGTGACAGAGTGTACATGTCACTAGTTAGTAACATCAGCAGTGTAGTGACACACTAGGAGTGAGAGACAGAGTGTACATGTCACTAGTTAGTAACATCAGCAGTGTAGTGACACACTAGGAGTGAGAGACAGAGTGTACATGTCACTAGTTAGTAACATCAGCAGTGTAGTGACACACTAGGAGTGAGAGACAGAGTGTACATGTCACTAGTTACTAACATCAGCAGTGTAGTGACACACTAGGAGAGGGGAGTGAGAGACAGAGTGTACATGTCACTAGTTAGTAACATCAGCAGTGTAGCGACACACTAGGAGGGGAGTGAGAGACAGAGTGTACATGTCACTAGTTAGTAACATCAGCAGTGTAGTGACACACTAGGAGGGGAGTGAGAGACAGAGTGTACATGTCACTAGTTAGTAACATCAGCAGTGTAGTGACACACCAGGAGTGAGAGACAGAGTGTACATGTCACTAGTTAATAACATCAGCAGTGTAGTGACACACTAGGAGTGAGAGACAGAGTGTACATGTCACTAGTTAGTAACATCAGCAGTGTAGTGACACACTAGGTGGAGGAGTGAGAGACAGAGTGTACATGTCACTAGTTAGTAACATCAGCAGTGTAGTGACACACTAGGAGGGGAGTTAGAGAGAGAGTGTACATGTCACTAGTTAGTAACATCAGCAGTGTAGTGACACACTAGGAGGGGAGTGAGTGACAGAGTGTACATGTCACTAGTTAGTAACATCAGCAGTGTAGCGACACACTAGGAGTGAGTGACAGAGTGTACATGTCACTAGTTAGAAACATCAGCAGTGTAGTGACACACTAGGAGTGAGAGACAGAGTGTACATGTCACTAGTTAGTAACATCAGCAGTGTAGTGACACACTAGGAGGGGAGTGAGTGACAGAGTATACATGTCACTAGTTAGTAAAATCAGCAGTGTAGTGACACACTAGGAGTGAGAGACAGAGTGTACATGTCACTAGTTAGTAACATCAGCAGTGTAGTGACACACTAGGAGTGACAGACAGAGTGTACATGTCACTAGTTAGTAACATCAGCAGTGTGGTGACACACTAGGAGAGGGAGTGAGAGACAGAGTGTACATGTCACTAGTTAGTAACATCAGCAGTGTAGTGACACACTAGGAGGGGAGTGAGAGACAGAGTGTACATGTCACTAGTTAGTAACATCAGCAGTGTAGTGACACACTTGGAGAGGGAGTGAGTGACAGAGTGTACATGTCACTAGTTAGTAACATCAGCAGTGTGGTGACACACTAGGAGTGAGAGACAGAGTGTACATGTCACTAGTTAGTAACATCAGCAGTGTGGTGACACACTAGGAGTGAGAGACAGAGTGTACATGTCACTAGTTAGTAACATCAGCAGTGTAGTGACACACTAGGAGTGAGAGACAGAGTGTACATGTCACTAGTTAGTAACATCAGCAGTGTGGTGACACACTAGGAGTGAGAGACAGAGTGTACATGTCACTAGTTAGTAACATCAGCAGTGTAGTGACACACTAGGAGTGAGAGACAGAGTGTACATGTCACTAGTTAGTAACATCAGCAGTGTAGTGACACACTAGGAGTGAGAGACAGAGTGTACATGTCACTAGCTAGTAACATCAGCAGTGTAGTGACACACTGGGGAGGTAGTGTATAGTGTCGTGTGTAGTGTAGTGTATAGTAGAGTGGTGTATAGTGTAGTGTATAGTAGTGTAGTGTATAGTAATGTAGTGTATAATGTAGTGTATAGTAGTGTAGTGTATAGTGTAGTGTATAGTGTAGTGTATAGTGTAGTGTATAGTAGTGTGGTGTATAGTGTAGTGTATAGTAGTGTAGTGTATAGTACTATAGTGTATAATAGTGTAGTGTATAGTGTAGTGTATAGTAGTGTAGTGTATAGTAGTGTAGTGTATAGTGTAGTGTAGTGTATAATAGTGTAGTGTATAGTGTAGTGTATAGTGTAGTGTATAGTGTAGTGTATAGTGTAGTGCATAGTGTATAGTGTAGTGTATAGTGTATAGTAGTGTATAGTGTAGTGTATAGTGTAGTGTAGT
>NW_022639088.1:14085-134454 GCF_010993605.1 Petromyzon marinus | reverse complement strand
TAGTCTATGGGTTTCTGTGTGAGTAGTCTATGGGTCTCTGTGTGAGTAGTCTATGGGTCTCTGTGTGAGTAGTCTATGGGTCTCTGTGTGAGTAGTCTATGGGTCTCTGTGTGAGTAGTCTATGGGTGTCTGTGTGAGTAGTCTATGGGTCTCTGTGTGAGTTTGTGGGACTTTGTGTGAGTAGTCTATGGGTCTTTGAGTCTATGGGTATCTGTGCGAGTCAATAGGTCTCTGTGTGAGTCTATTTTTCTCTGTGTGAGTCTAATTTTCTCTGTGTGAGTCTAATATTCTCTGTGCTAGTCTGTGGATCTCTGTGTGAGTAGTCTATGGGTCTCTGTGTGGTGAGTCTATGGGTCTCTGTGTGAGTAGTCTATGGGTCTCTGTGTGGTGAGTATATGGGTCTCTGTGTGAGTAGTCTATGGGTCTCTGTGTGAGTAGTCTATGGGTCTCTGTGTGAGTAGTCTATGGGTCTCTGTGTGAGTAGTCTATGGGTCTCTGTGGGAGTAGTCTATGGGTCTCTGTGTGAGTTTGTGGGACTTTGTGTGAGTAGTCTATGGGTCTTTGAGTCTATGGGTATCTGTGCGAGTCAATGGGTCTCTGTGTGAGTCTATTTTTCTCTGTGTGAGTCTAATTTTATCTGTGTGAGTCTAATATTCTCTGTGCTAGTCTGTGGATCTCTGTGTGAGTAGTCTATGGGTCTCTGTGTGGTGAGTCTATGGGTCTCTGTGTGAGTAGTCTATGGGTCTCTGTGTGAGACTGTGGGTCTCTGTGTGAGTAGTCTATGGGTCTCTGTGTGAGTTTATGGGACTTTGTGTGAGTAGTCTATGGGTCTCTGTGTGAGTCAATGGGTCTCTATGTGAGTCAGTGTGTCTCTCTGTGAGTCTAATTTTCTCTGTGCGAGTCTGTGGGTCTCTGTGTGAGTAGTCTATGGGTCTCTGTGTGAGTAGTCTGTGGGTCTCTGTGCGAGTCTGTGGGTCTCTGTGTGAGTAGTCTATGGGTCTCTGTGTGAGTAGTCTATGGGTGTCTGTGTGATGAGTCTATGGGTCTCTGTGTGAGTCTAATAGTCTCTGTGTGAGTCTGTGGATCTCTGTGTGAGTAGTCTATGGGTCTCCGTGTGAGTAGTCTATGGGTCTCTGTGTGAGTAGTCTATGGGTGTCTGTGTGAGTAGTCTATGGGTCTCTGTGTGAGTTTGTGGGACTTTGTGTGAGTAGTCTATGGGTCTTTGAGTCTATGGGTATCTGTGCGAGTCAATGGGTCTCTGTGTGAGTCTATTTTTCTCTGTGTGAGTCTAATTTTCTCTGTGTGAGTCTGTGGGTCTCTGTGTGAGTAGTCTATGGGTCTCTGTGTGAGTAGTCTATGGGTCTCTGTGTGAGTAGTCTTTGGGACTTTGTGTGAGTAGTCTTTGGGACTTTGTGTGAGTAGTCTATGGGTCTCTGTGTGAGTAGTCTATGGGTCTCTGTGTGAGTAGTCTATGGGTGTCTGTGTGAGTTTGTGGGACTTTGTGTGAGTAGTCTATGGGTCTTTGAGTCTATGGGTATCTGTGCGAGTCAATGGGTCTCTGTGTGAGTCTATTTTTCTCTGTGTGAGTCTAATTTTCTCTGTGTGAGTCTAATATTCTCTGTGCTAGTCTGTGGATCTCTGTGTGAGTAGTCTATGGGTCTCTGTGTGGTGAGTCTATGGGTCTCTGTGTGAGTAGTCTATGGGTCTCTGTGTGAGTCTGTGGGTCTCTGTGTGAGTAGTCTATGGGTCTCTGTGTGAGTTTATGGGACTTTGTGTGAGTAGTCTATGGGTCTCTGTGTGAGTCAATGGGTCTCTATGTGAGTCAGTGTGTCTCTGTGTGAGTCTAATTTTCTCTGTGCGAGTCTGTGGGTCTCTGTGTGAGTAGTCTATGGGTCTCTGTGTGAGTTTATGGGTATCTGTGTGAGTCATTGGGTCTCTATGCGAGTCAGTGGGTCTCTGTGTGAGTCTAATTTTCTCTGTGTTAGTCTAATTTTCTCTGTGTCAGTCTGTGGGTCTTTGTGTGAGTAGTCTATGGGTCTCTGTGTGAGTAGTCTGTGGGTCTCTGTGTGAGTCTGTGGGTCTCTGTGTGAGTAGTCTATGGGTCTCTGTGTGAGTAGTCTATGGGTGTCTGTGTGATGAGTCTATGGGTCTCTGTGTGAGTCTAATAGTCTCTGTGTGAGTCTGTGGATCTCTGTGTGAGTAGTCTATGGGTCTCCGTGTGAGTAGTCTATGGGTCTCTGTGTGAGTAGTCTATGGGTGTCTGTGTGAGTAGTCTGTGGGTATCTGTGCGAGTAGTCTATGGGTATCTGCGTGAGTAGTCTATGGGTCTCTGTGTGATGAGTTTATGGATCTCTGTGTGGTGAGTCTATGGGTCTCTGTGTGGTGAGTCTATGGGTCTCTGTGTGGTGAGTCTATGGGTCTCTCTGTGTGAGTCTATGGGTCTCTGTGTGAGTAGTCTGTGGGTCTCTGTGTGATGAGTCTATGGGTCTCTGTGTGATGAGTCTATGGGTCTCTGTGTGAGTTGTCTATGGGTCTCTGTGTGGTGAGTCTATGGGTCTCTGTGTGGTGAGTCTATGGGTCTCTGTGTGATGAGTCTATGGGTCTCTGTGTGATGAGTCTATGGGTCTCTGTGTGGTGAGTCTATGGGTCTCTGTGTGGTGAGTCTATGGGTCTCTGTGTGAGTAGTCTGTGGATCTCTGTGTGATGAGTCTATGGGTGTCTGTGTGATGAGTCTATGGGTCTCTGTGTGGTGAGTCTATGGGTCTCTGTGTGGTGAGTCTATGGGTCTCTGTGTGGTGAGTCTATGGGTCTCTATGTGATGAGTCTATGGGTCTCTGTGTGAGTCTGTGGGTCTCTGTGTGAGTAGTCTATCGGTCTCTGTGTGGTGAGTCTATGAGTCTCCGTGTGTGATGAGTCTATGGGTCTCTGTGTGGTGAGTCTATGGGTCTCTGTGTGGTGAGTCTATGGGTCTCTGTGTGAGTAGTCTATGGGTCTCTGTGTGAGTCTATTTTTCTCTGTGTGAGTCTAATTTTCTCTGTGTGAGTCTAATATTCTCTGTGCTAGTCTGTGGATCTCTGTGTGAGTAGTCTATGGGTCTCTGTGTGGTGAGTCTATGGGTCTCTGTGTGAGTAGTCTATGGGTCTCTGTGTGAGTCTGTGGGTCTCTGTGTGAGTCAGTTTGTCTCTGTGTGAGTCTAATTTTCTCTGTGCGAGTCTGTGGGTCTCTGTGTGAGTAGTCTATGGGTCTCTGTGTGAGTTTATGGGTATCTGTGTGAGTCATTGGGTCTCTATGCGAGTCAGTGGGTCTCTGTGTGAGTCTAATTTTCTCTGTGTGAGTCTAATTTTCTCTGTGTGAGTCTGTGGGTCTTTGTGTGAGTAGTCTATGGGTCTCTGTGTGAGTAGTCTGTGGGTCTCTGTGCGAGTCTGTGGGTCTCTGTGTGAGTCTATGGGTCTCTGTGTGAGTAGTCTATGGGTCTCGGTGTGAGTAGTCTGTGGGTCTCTGTGTGAGTAGTCTGTGGGTCTCTGTGTGAGTAGTCTGTGGGTCTCTGTGTGAGTAGTCTGTGGGACTTTGTGTGAGTAGTCTATGGGTCTCTGTGTGAGTAGTCTATGGGTCTCTGTGTGGTGAGTATATGGGTCTCTGTGTGAGTAGTCTATGGGTCTCTGTGTGAGTAGTCTATGGGTCTCTGTGTGAGTAGTCTATGGGTTTCTGTGTGAGTAGTCTATGGGTCTCTGTGTGAGTAGTCTATGGGTCTCTGTGTGAGTAGTCTATGGGTCTCTGTGTGAGTAGTCTATGGGTCTCTGTGTGAGTAGTCTATGGGTGTCTGTGTGAGTAGTCTATGGGTCTCTGTGTGAGTTTGTGGGACTTTGTGTGAGTAGTCTATGGGTCTTTGAGTCTATGGGTATCTGTGCGAGTCAATGGGTCTCTGTGTGAGTCTATTTTTCTCTGTGTGAGTCTAATTTTCTCTGTGTGAGTCTAATATTCTCTGTGCTAGTCTGTGGATCTCTGTGTGAGTAGTCTATGGGTCTCTGTGTGGTGAGTCTATGGGTCTCTGTGTGAGTAGTCTATGGGTCTCTGTGTGGTGAGTATATGGGTCTCTGTGTGAGTAGTCTATGGGTCTCTGTGTGAGTAGTCTATGGGTCTCTGTGTGAGTAGTCTATGGGTCTCTGTGTGAGTAGTCTATGGGTCTCTGTGGGAGTAGTCTATGGGTCTCTGTGTGAGTTTGTGGGACTTTGTGTGAGTAGTCTATGGGTCTTTGAGTCTATGGGTATCTGTGCGAGTCAATGGGTCTCTGTGTGAGTCTATTTTTCTCTGTGTGAGTCTAATTTTATCTGTGTGAGTCTAATATTCTCTGTGCTAGTCTGTGGATCTCTGTGTGAGTAGTCTATGGGTCTCTGTGTGGTGAGTCTATGGGTCTCTGTGTGAGTAGTCTATGGGTCTCTGTGTGAGACTGTGGGTCTCTGTGTGAGTAGTCTATGGGTCTCTGTGTGAGTTTATGGGACTTTGTGTGAGTAGTCTATGGGTCTCTGTGTGAGTCAATGGGTCTCTATGTGAGTCAGTGTGTCTCTGTGTGAGTCTAATTTTCTCTGTGCGAGTCTGTGGGTCTCTGTGTGAGTAGTCTATGGGTCTCTGTGTGAGTAGTCTGTGGGTCTCTGTGCGAGTCTGTGGGTCTCTGTGTGAGTAGTCTATGGGTCTCTGTGTGAGTAGTCTATGGGTGTCTGTGTGATGAGTCTATGGGTCTCTGTGTGAGTCTAATAGTCTCTGTGTGAGTCTGTGGATCTCTGTGTGAGTAGTCTATGGGTCTCCGTGTGAGTAGTCTATGGGTCTCTGTGTGAGTAGTCTATGGGTGTCTGTGTGAGTAGTCTATGGGTCTCTGTGTGAGTTTGTGGGACTTTGTGTGAGTAGTCTATGGGTCTTTGAGTCTATGGGTATCTGTGCGAGTCAATGGGTCTCTGTGTGAGTCTATTTTTCTCTGTGTGAGTCTAATTTTCTCTGTGTGAGTCTGTGGGTCTCTGTGTGAGTAGTCTATGGGTCTCTGTGTGAGTAGTCTGTGGGTCTCTGTGTGAGTAGTCTTTGGGACTTTGTGTGAGTAGTCTTTGGGACTTTGTGTGAGTAGTCTATGGGTCTCTGTGTGAGTAGTCTATGGGTCTCTGTGTGAGTAGTCTATGGGTGTCTGTGTGAGTTTGTGGGACTTTGTGTGAGTAGTCTATGGGTCTTTGAGTCTATGGGTATCTGTGCGAGTCAATGGGTCTCTGTGTGAGTCTATTTTTCTCTGTGTGAGTCTAATTTTCTCTGTGTGAGTCTAATATTCTCTGTGCTAGTCTGTGGATCTCTGTGTGAGTAGTCTATGGGTCTCTGTGTGGTGAGTCTATGGGTCTCTGTGTGAGTAGTCTATGGGTCTCTGTGTGAGTCTGTGGGTCTCTGTGTGAGTAGTCTATGGGTCTCTGTGTGAGTTTATGGGACTTTGTGTGAGTAGTCTATGGGTCTCTGTGTGAGTCAATGGGTCTCTATGTGAGTCAGTGTGTCTCTGTGTGAGTCTAATTTTCTCTGTGCGAGTCTGTGGGTCTCTGTGTGAGTAGTCTATGGGTCTCTGTGTGAGTTTATGGGTATCTGTGTGAGTCATTGGGTCTCTATGCGAGTCAGTGGGTCTCTGTGTGAGTCTAATTTTCTCTGTGTTAGTCTAATTTTCTCTGTGTCAGTCTGTGGGTCTTTGTGTGAGTAGTCTATGGGTCTCTGTGTGAGTAGTCTGTGGGTCTCTGTGTGAGTCTGTGGGTCTCTGTGTGAGTAGTCTATGGGTCTCTGTGTGAGTAGTCTATGGGTGTCTGTGTGATGAGTCTATGGGTCTCTGTGTGAGTCTAATAGTCTCTGTGTGAGTCTGTGGATCTCTGTGTGAGTAGTCTATGGGTCTCCGTGTGAGTAGTCTATGGGTCTCTGTGTGAGTAGTCTATGGGTGTCTGTGTGAGTAGTCTGTGGGTATCTGTGTGAGTAGTCTATGGGTATCTGCGTGAGTAGTCTATGGGTCTCTGTGTGATGAGTTTATGGATCTCTGTGTGGTGAGTCTATGGGTCTCTGTGTGGTGAGTCTATGGGTCTCTGTGTGGTGAGTCTATGGGTCTCTCTGTGTGAGTCTATGGGTCTCTGTGTGAGTAGTCTGTGGGTCTCTGTGTGATGAGTCTATGGGTCTCTGTGTGATGAGTCTATGGGTCTCTGTGTGAGTTGTCTATGGGTCTCTGTGTGGTGAGTCTATGGGTCTCTGTGTGGTGAGTCTATGGGTCTCTGTGTGATGAGTCTATGGGTCTCTGTGTGATGAGTCTATGGGTCTCTGTGTGGTGAGTCTATGGGTCTCTGTGTGGTGAGTCTATGGGTCTCTGTGTGAGTAGTCTGTGGATCTCTGTGTGATGAGTCTATGGGTGTCTGTGTGATGAGTCTATGGGTCTCTGTGTGGTGAGTCTATGGGTCTCTGTGTGGTGAGTCTATGGGTCTCTGTGTGGTGAGTCTATGGGTCTCTATGTGATGAGTCTATGGGTCTCTGTGTGAGTCTGTGGGTCTCTGTGTGAGTAGTCTATCGGTCTCTGTGTGGTGAGTCTATGAGTCTCCGTGTGTGATGAGTCTATGGGTCTCTGTGTGGTGAGTCTATGGGTCTCTGTGTGGTGAGTCTATGGGTCTCTGTGTGAGTAGTCTATGGGTCTCTGTTTGATGAGTCTATGGGTCTCTGTGTGGGGAGTCTATGGGTCTCTGTGTGGTGAGTCTATGGGTCTCTGTGTGGTGAGTCTATGGGTCTCTATGTGATGAGTCTATGGATCTCTGTGTGGTGAGTCTATGGGGCTCTGTGTGGTGAGTCTATGGGTCTCTGTGTGGTGAGTCTATGAGTCTCCGTGTGTGATGAGTCTATGGGTCTCTGTGTGGTGAGTCTATGGGTCTCTGTGTGGTGAGTCTATGGGTCTCTGTGTGGTGAGTCTATGGGTCTCTGTGTGGTGAGTCTATGAGTCTCCGTGTGTGATGAGTCTATGGGTCTCTGTGTGGTGAGTCTATGGGTCTCTGTGTGGTGAGTCTATGGGTCTCTGTGTGAGTAGTCTATGGGTGTCTGTGTGATGAGTCTATGGGTCTCTGTGTGGGGAGTCTATGGGTCTCTGTGTGGTGAGTCTATGGGTCTCTGTGTGGTGAGTCTATGGGTCTCTGTGTGATGAGTCTGTGGGTCTCTGTGTGGTGAGTCTATGGGTCTCTGTGTGGTGAGTCTATGGGTCTCTGTGTGGTGAGTCTATGGGTCTCTGTGTGGTGAGTCTATGGGTCTCTGTGTGAGTAGTCTATGGGTCTCTGTGTGATGAGTCTGTGGGTCTCTGTGTGGTGAGTCTATGGGTCTCTGTGTGGTGAGTCTATGGGTCTCTGTGTGGTGAGTCTATGGGTCTTTGTGTGGTGAGTCTATGGGTCTCTGTGTGAGTAGTCTATGGGTCTCTGTTTGATGAGTCTATGGGTCTCTGTGTGGGGAGTCTATGGGTCTCTGTGTGATGAGTCTGTGGGTCTCTGTGTGGTGAGTCTATGGGTCTCTGTGTGGTGAGTCTATGGGTCTCTGTGTGGAGAGTCTATGGGTCTCTGTGTGGTGAGTCTATGCGTCTCTGTGTGAGTAGTCTATGGGTCTCTGTGTGATGAGTCTATGGGTCTCTGTGTGGGGAGTCTATGGGTGTCTGTGTAGTGAGTCTATGGGTCTCTGTGTGGTGAGTCTATGGGTCTCTGTGTGGTGAGTCTATGGGTCTCTGTGTGATAAGTCTATGGATCTCTGTGTGGTGAGTCTATGGGTCTCTGTGTGGTGAGTCTATGGGTCTCTGTGTGGTGAGTCTATGAGTCTCTGTGTGTGATGAGTCTATGGGTCTCTGTGTGGTGAGTCTATGGGTCTCTGTGTGGTGAGTCTATGGGTCTCTGTGTGAGTAGTCTATGGGTCTCTGTGTGATGAGTCTATGGGTCTCTGTGTGATGAGTCTGTGGGTCTCTGTGTGGTGAGTCTATGGGTCTCTGTGTGGTGAGTCTATGGGTCTCTGTGTGGAGAGTCTATGAGGCTCTGTGTGGTGAGTCTATGGGTCTCTGTGTGATGAGTCTGTGGGTCTCTGTGTGGTGAGTCTATGGGTCTCTGTGTGGTGAGTCTATGGGTCTCTGTGTGATGAGTCTATGGGTCTCTGCGTGGGGAGTCTATGGATCTCTGTGTGATGAGTCTATGGGTCTCTGTGTGGTGAGTCTATGGGTCTCTGTGTCGTGAGTCTATGGGTCTCTGCGTGGTGAGTCTGTGGGTCTCTGTGTGGTGAGTCTATGGGTCTCTGTGTGGTGAGTCTATGGGTCTCTGTGTGGTGAGTCTATGGGTCTCTGTGTGGTGAGTCTATGGGTCTCTGTGTGGGGAGTCTATGGGTCTCTGTGTGGTGAGTCTATGGGTCTCTGTGTGAGTAGTTTGTGGGTCTCTGTGTGAGTAGTCCATGAATGAGATTTTAGAAGCAAACACAAACACAAAGATCCCCCACGTAGCCTTGGAGGCTGTCGGAGCGAGTGCCGCTAGTGGCGAGCAGCAGCAGCAGCAGCGCTTACGAAGGGGGCCACCGGCTCCGCCCCCTGCCCGGCCGCCTTTGTCTCCCCCCGGCCGCCAACTTTGCCACGGCGCCCCCCGGTGTCTCTATTTTTGTTTTAGCCTGAGTCGACCCCAGGGGGAGGCCCAGGACCGACTCGCTCGCCGCTCCCCGCGGGGGTCAAGGTCACGGTGACCTTGACCCCCGCGGGGTGTCGAGGGGCTCCGTGCGGGGGGGGCGGGGGTCACACCGCACCGCTCGCCGGGGAGACAAAGGGGGTCCAGGGGGGTCCAGGGCGCTCGCCACTTGGCCCCCCACCTCACCCCCCCGATGCTACCGGCGGCCCGCACCCCAAGGGTCTCGTTGCAGGCGATCGTACGGAGGAGGAGGGGGAGGAGGAGGGGGAGGAGGAGGAGGAGGGGGAGGAGGAGAAGGAGGAGGAGGGGGGAGGAGGAGGAGGAGGAGGATGAGTAGGAGGAGGAGGAGGATGAGTAGGAGGAGGAGGAGGATGAGTAGGATGAGGAGGAGTAGGATGAGGAGGAGGAGGATGATGAGTAGAATGAGGAGGAGGATGAGTAGTAGGATGAGGAGGAGTAGGATGAGTAGTAGGAGGATGAGGGGGAGGAGTAGTAGGCGGAGGAGGAGGGGCGGCGTCTTCACCGCGTGTCTCTGATGGCTCCAGGATGGCTTCAGACCGAGGCAGTGCCGGGCCGCTGCCGTGCGGTGTCCGGACGGCAACGTTGGGCGGTGACGGTGACGGTGGCGGTGACGTCGGTAACCGGCAGGGCGGTGCCGTGGCCGCTGGCGGCGGCGGCGCTGCCAGGAAGGGCGAGGAGGTGGTGGTGGAGGTGGCGGTGGTGATGGAGGAGAAGGGCGAGGAGGTGGAGGATGAGAAGGGTGAGGAGGTGGATGATGAGAAGGGTGATGATGATGAGGTGGATGATGAGAAGGGCGACAGTGAGGAGGTGGGGGCCTCCTCCTCCCACGCCGGCATCAAGCGTCAGCGGAGCCACAGGGGGAGGGGCAGCCGTGGAGTGTCCCTCCCTCACCTGGGGCTGGAGAAACACAGGTACACATACACACATACACACAGATACACATGTATATATACATATATACATACGTATATATACACATATATACACATACATATATACACATATACACACATATATATGTATATATACATACACATATATACATATACACATATACACACATATATACATACATATATACACATATACAGACATATATACATACAGATATACAAAGACAAAGATCCCCCATATAGCCTTAACAGACTGTAGGGGCAAGTGCTGTTAGCGAGCACCTATGAAGGCCGGAACGGTACACGAGGGGGTGGGTGGCCAGCACCATGCCCGACCGCCTTTGTCTCCCTAGTGGCGATGTTTACACACACCACCAGGCAACTCATTTGAGGCTGAGTCGACCTAGGGGAGGCCCGGGACCGGTTCAAATAATCGTCACCGGTGTTGACCGTGAGCGGGAATCGAACCCGGGTCGCCAGGTTCATAGCGCAGTGTAGCGCTAACCGCTACACTATCGCTCCCCACACACAGTACACACAGTCACACACACACAGTCACACACACACACACAGTCACACACACAGTCACATACACAGTCACACACAGTCACACAGGTACACACACACACAGGTACACACACACAGGTAGACACACACAAGTACACACACACAGGTACACACACAGGTACATACACACAGGTACACACAGGTACATACACACAGGTACACACACAGGTACACACACACAGGTACACACACAGGTACACACACAGGTACATACACACAGGTACACACACAGGTACACACACATATACATACATACACACACATATACATACATACACATACATACACACACATATACATACATACACATACATACACACACATACATACACATACATACACACATATACATACATACACATACATACACACATATACATACATACATATACACACACATATACATACATACATACACACACATATACATACATACACACACATATACATACATACATACACATACATACACACATATACATACACATACATACACATACATACATACACACACGTAAACGTACACGTGTCTCTGTGTGGTGATGTCTGTGGGTCTCTGTGTGGTGCGTGCCGCTGTGGGTGAGTTTTGTCAATGTGGTTACCCACAGCCCCGTCTTCGGCCGAGGAATGGGGAGGAAGAAGCTAAGACGCAGCTGGGGGCCACCGGCCGGCTCTAAGGTCTGTGTGTGTGTACGTGTGTGTGTGTACGTGTGTGTGTAACAACTAAGCTTGTGCCGGAGGCCCCGGGGGGCCAGGCGTCTATGACGTCTCCTGGCCAAACCCCAATTGGCGGAGCCAGGAGATTGAATACCTACCCTCGGGGCTACTCCAGAAACAACGAAAAGCCACTACGGGTGGCCACGTGGAATGTTCGAACGCTCACTGCAGAGGAGAGGCTGCCACTCCTCTGTCGGGAGCTGGACCGGTACCGCCTGGATCTATGCGGCATTCAGGAGGTCCGGTGGACCGGCTCTGGCTCCTGCCACCATGAGGGGTGGACAGTCCTCTACTCGGGGCAGCAGACTGCCAAACAACAGGGTGTGGGTCTTCTTTTGAACAAAAGAATGAAGGGGGCGTGGGAGCGTGGCGGTGAGGTGTGGGAAGCTGTAAGCCCCAGGCTACTTTGGGCTCGCCTTCCCATCAACCGGAGGCGAGGAATGGTGGTCGTGGTTACTTATGCCCCCACCGAAGATGAACATCCGTGGAGGGATGCAGGCAAAGCCGATGAGTCAGATGCCTTCTATGACCTCCTGTCACAGGTGCTGGCTAAAGTGGCCCCTCGGGATAGAGTCATCATGTTGGGTGACTTTAATGCCCGAGTTGGTCATGATACTGGCACCTGGTCTGGAGTGATTGGAGGGCATGGGCCAGATAAGCTCAATAACAACGGTAGGAGGCTGCTAGATTTTTGTGCAGCCCATGGGCTTGTAATTACCAACACGCTGTTCCGGCATCGGCGCATCCACACAACATCATGGATGCATGCCGGGTCCAAGCAAGAACATCTGCTGGACTACATAGTGACGGACCAGCGAATGCGAGCCCATGTCCTTGACACCAGGACCTACCGTGGAGCTGATCTGCCCTCTGACCATCGACTAGTCATCTGTAAGATGCGCCTGCCATTCTTCCACTCCGGTGGTGGGTGTACACCCAGGACCCCATTCCAACCTAAAGTGGCCTGGTCTCAGTTATCTGATGAAAGTTGCAAGCGAGAATTTCATCATCGCTTGCGGCTGGGATTGGCATCGTCCCCGACTCCTCCTGATGTCGAGGGTAAATGGGCGAGGTTTAGGACTGTGACTCATGCAGCTGCAATGGCTGCTTTGGGTACGCGGTCCAGACCTCCCCAGACACCCTGGATGACAGAGGAGTTGTTCAGGATGGTTGAGAAAAAGCGACAGGCCCTCTGTCATCGGCTACAGAATCCCACGTCAGAGAATGAGGAGGCTTACCGCAGCCTTCGCTCGGAGGTTCGGAGAGCCGTGAGGCGCTGCAAGGATGGGTGGTGGTCGCGGGTTGCTGAGGAGATGGAGTTTGCCTCAGTGGCCCGTGATCACAAATCTCTAACTCCATCAAAAAAGTAACCTGCAGCGCCACACCTATTACCATCATTAGGGGAAAAAACGGTGATCCAATTTTCGACCCCCAGGAACAAGTTCGCAGATTTGCTGAGCATTTCTGTGAGGTCCTGGGGGAGGGAAAATCCCTCAGCCAGGAAAACATCGTGGCACAAAGTGAGGATGACCCTGCTGAGGCTGCGGTGCCTCAAATATTGGATGAAGTCACCCCCTGTGAGTGGCTGGCTGAGGTGCCATCTGCTGAGGAAGTATTGAAGGCGATCCAGAGTCTGAGACCAGGAAAGGCAGCGGGCAGAGATGATCTCCCAAGCGAAATGCTGAGGGAGGGTGGCGTTTGTGCACAGACTGCCCTATATGACATCATAACAACAGTCTGGACCACTGGACGGGTTCCGCAGGATTGGAAGGATGTCCTGGTGGTCCCCCTTTTTAAGAAGGGGGACCACCAGGACATCCTTCCAATCCTTTTTAAGAAGCGGGACCGCACAGACTGTAACAACTACAGGGGCATCTCACTCCTCAGTGTGCCGGGAAAGGTCCTGGCAAGGATTATTCAGCATCGCCTTGCCAGGCACGCTGAGGAGAGGCTTGCGGAGCCCCAATGCGGTTTCAGGAAAGGGCGGTCCTGCACAGATGCCATATTTTCTGTCCGTCTGCTACAGCAGAGGTGTAGGGAATTCCAACAAGACCTACATCTCTGCTTTATTGACCTGGTCAAGGCCTATGATACCATCAGTAGGCATGGGCTCTGGGTCGTTCTTCGTGCTTTTGGAGTACCTGACCCTCTGCTCACGATCATTAAGGACCTTCATGATGGTGAGCGGACCCGGGTAAAACTACGTGGCCGGGAGTCAGAGCCATTCCCTGTACACCTTGGGGTGCGACAGGGATGTCCTCTGGCTCCCACATTATCTAACATCTATTTTGACCACGTAGTTCGTGAAGCCTTCAATAGCTGTACCGGGGGAATCTCCATATGGTACAGATATAATGGGAGGCTAATCGATGCCCGGGTGCGGTCAAGGGATGGCTCCCTATTGCTCAACCACGTTATGTATGCTGATGACTTGGTAATAGCTGCTCAGTCAGAGGAGGAGTTGGAGACGCTGCTGCTGAGACTGGAGCGTGCCACTAAGAGGTGGGGCCTTACCATCAGCCCCACCAAAACTAAGCACCTGCCTGGGTATTTTGTACCATCGGACACTCCACCCCCACAACTCCCAATCGGTGATGGGGCAGTTGTGGAGAGAGTGGAGAGTTTCCCATACCTGGGCAGTTTGCTTATGACTGGCTCCAGTTTAACAGCAGAGGTCTCACTCCGAATCAGTCGAGCGGCAATATCTTTTCATCGGTTGCGTAACGCTGTGTGGAAGCTACCTGGTCTGTCGCTCCGCACTAAGCTTCAGGTCTTCTCGGCCACGGTCATTCCCTCCCTTCTCTACGCTTGCGAAACGTGGACCCCCCTAATGGAACATCTTCGCCGGTTAGAAACATTTAGGCTGACCTGCCTACGATCCATCCTGGGTTTAACCAGACTGGATTGTGTGAGGAGCTCACAAATCCTTGAAAGATCTGGGCAGGGTCCCATCGGTGAGCTCCTCCGGCAGGCAAGGCTGCGATGGCTGGGTCATGTGGCCCGCATGCCCAGCCACCGCATGCCGAAACAGCTTTTGTTTGGCCGGATTGAGGGGGCTAAGCGGGCGCGGCACGGCTAGAGAAGAGATGGAGTGATGTGGTACAGGAGGACGTGGAGCTGAGTGGACTTGCCGATGACTGGTACCAGCGGTGTCAAGATCGGCCTCTGTGGAGGAGGCTCGTGAAGGATGCTACTGGGCAGTTGGAGGCAGTCGCCCTCCAACAACAACGGAGGGCAGAGGAGCGACGCTCACAACAGCGAGCGGAGCGCCGGGTGGCTAAAGCACAGCAGGTTGGCACAGTAGGGGGCACAGGTGGTGCATCAGCCAGTCATCTCAGTCAGTCGACCCGTGGCACCTGGGTCTGCCCCGTGACCTCCTGCCAGCGGGCGTTCGACACTTCACGTGGCCTCAGGGTGCACATAGCCTGGCACAAGCGTCGTGGTGACGTCACCGCCACTTAGTGGCGAATGGCGGTTGTTGTTGTTGTTGTGTACGTGTGTGTGTGTGTACGTGTGTACGTGTGTGTGTGTACGTGTGTGTGTACGTGTGTACGTGTGTGTGTGTACGTGTGTGTGTGTGTACGTGTGTGTGTACGTGTGTGTGTGTGTACGTGTGTGTGTGTACGTGTGTGTGTGTACGTGTGTGTGTACGTGTGTGTGTACGTGTGTGTGTGTGTACGTGTGTGTGTGTACGTGTGTGTGTGTACGTGTGTGTGTACGTGTGTACGTGTGTGTGTGTACGTGTGTGTGTGTGTACGTGTGTGTGTGTGTACGTGTGTGTGTACGTGTGTGTGTGTGTACGTGTGTGTGTGTGTACGTGTGTGTGTGTGTGTACGTGTGTGTGTGTACGTGTGTGTGTACGTGTGTGTGTGTGTGTGTACGTGTGTGTGTGTACGTGTGTGTGTACGTGTGTGTGTGTACGTGTGTGTGTGTACGTGTGTACGTGTGTACGTGTGTACGTGTGTGTGTGTACGTGTGTGTGTGTGTACGTGTGTGTACGTGTGTGTGTGTACGTGTGTGTGTGTGTACGTGTGTGCGTACGTGTGTGTGTGTACGTGTGTGTGCGTGCGTGTGTGTGCGTACGTGTGTGTGTGTACGTGTGTGTGTGTGTGTACGTGTGTGTGTGTACGTGTGTGTGTGTATGTGTGTGTGTGTACGTGTGTGTGTGTACGTGTGTGTGTACGTGTGTGTACGTGTGTGTGTACGTGTGTGTGTGTGTGTACGTGTGTGTGTGTACGTGTGTGTGTGTATGTGTGTGTGTGTACGTGTGTGTGTGTACGTGTGTGTGTACGTGTGTGTACGTGTGTGTGTACGTGTGTGTGTGTACGTGTGTGTGCGTATGTGTGTGTGTGTGTGTACGTGTGTGTGTGTGTACGTGTGTGTGTGTGTGTACGTGTGTACGTGTGTGTGTGTACGTGTGTGTGTACGTGTGTGTGTACGTGTGTGTGTGTACGTGTGTGTGTGTACATGTGTGTGTGTGTACGTGTGTGTGTACGTGTTTACGTGTGTGTGTGTACGTGTGTGTGTGTACGTGTGTGTGTGTGTGTACGTGTGTGTGTACGTGTGTGTGTGTACGTGTGTGTGCGTACGTGTGTGTGTGTACGTGTGTGTGTGTACGTGTGTGTGTGTGTACGTGTGTGTGTGTACGTGTGTGTGTGTGTACGTGTGTGTGTACGTGTGTGTACGTGTGTGTGTGTGTACGTGTGTGTGTGTACGTGTGTGTGTGTGTACGTGTGTGTACGTGTGTACGTGTGTGTGTACGTGTGTGTACGTGTGTACGTGTGTGTGTACGTGTGTGTGTACGTGTGTGTACGTGTGTGTGTGTGTACGTGTGTGTGTGTACGTGTGTGTGTGTACGTGTGTGTGTACGTGTGTGTGTGTACATGTGTGTGTACGTGTGTGTGTACGTGTGTACGTGTGTGTGTACGTGTGTGTGTACGTGTGTGTATGTACGTGTGTGTGTGTACGTGTGTGTGTGTACGTGTGTGTGTGTACGTGTGTGTGTGCACGTGTGTGTGTGTGTGTACGTGTGTGTGTGTACGTGTGTGTGTACGTGTGTGTGTGTGTACGTGTGTGTGTGTACGTGTGTGTGTGTACGTGTGTGTGTGTGTGTACGTGTGTGTGTGTACGTGTGTGTGTGTGTACGTGTGTGTGTGTACGTGTGTGTGTGTGTACGTGTGTGTGTACGTGTGTGTACGTGTGTGTGTGTGTACGTGTGTGTGTGTACGTGTGTGTGTACGTGTGTGTGTGTGTACGTGTGTGTGTGTACGTGTGTGTGTGTGTACGTGTGTGTGTGTACGTGTGTGTGTGTGTACGTGTGTGTACGTGTGTGTACGTGTGTACGTGTGTGTACGTGTGTGTACGTGTGTACGTGTGTGTGTACGTGTGTGTGTACGTGTGTGTACGTGTGTGTGTGTGTACGTGTGTGTGTGTACGTGTGTGTGTGTACGTGTGTGTGTACGTGTGTGTGTGTACATGTGTGTGTACGTGTGTGTGTACGTGTGTACGTGTGTGTGTACGTGTGTGTGTACGTGTGTGTATGTACGTGTGTGTGTGTACGTGTGTGTGTGTACGTGTGTGTGTGTACGTGTGTGTGTGCACGTGTGTGTGTGTGTGTACGTGTGTGTGTGTACGTGTGTGTGTACGTGTGTGTGTGTGTACGTGTGTGTGTGTACGTGTGTGTGTGTACGTGTGTGTGTGTGTGTACGTGTGTGTGTACGTGTGTGTGTGTGTACGTGTGTGTGTGTGTACGTGTGTGTGTGTACGTGTGTGTGTACGTGTGTGTGTGTACGTGTGTGTGTGTGTACGTGTGTGTACGTGTGTGTGTACGTGTGTGTGTGTACGTGTGTGTGTACGTGTGTGTGTGTGAACGTGTGTGTACCTGTGTGTGGGGAGTGGTAGTGTAGCTGTTAGCGCTACACTGCGCTATGAACCTGGCTGACCCGGGTTCGATTCCCGCTCACGGCCAACACCAACAGTGACGATTATCTGAACCGGTCCCGGGCCTCCCCTAGGTCAACTCAGCCTAAAATGAGTACCTGGTGCGGTGTGTAAACATCGCCACTAGGGAGACAAAGGCTGTCTGGGGTGGTGCTGGCCACCCACCCCCTCGTGTACCGTTCCGGCCTTCATAGGTGCTCGCTAACAGCACTTGCCCCTACAGTCTGTAACAGGCTACACGGGGGATCTTTGTCTTTGTACGTGTGTGTACGTGTGTGTGTGTACGTGTGTGTGTGTGTTTACGTGTGTGTGTGTGTACGTGTGTGTGTGTGTGTGTACGTGTGTGTGTGTGTGTGTACGTGTGTGTGTGTGTGTGTACGTGTGTGTGTACGTGTGTGTGTGTGTACGTGTGTGTGTGTAGAGACTGTCTACGGAATCGTACGTCTGGGACTCGGCCTCCGAAGACAGCGAAAACGACGACAACTTTCCAAGCACACAGACTCAGTGACACACATAGACACACAGAGACACATAGACACATAGACACACACATAGACACACAGACTCAGTGACACACAGAGAGACACACAGAGACACATAGACACACAGACACACACAGACACACACATAGACACATAGACACACACAGACTCAGTGACACACACAGAGACACACAGAGACACATAGACACACACATAGACACATAGACACACACAGACACATAGACACATAGACACACAGACTCAGTGACACACACAGAGAGACACAGACTCATAGACACACAGAGAGACACACAGAGACACATAGACACACACAGACACATAGATACATAGACACACACAGAGAGACACCACAGAGACACATAGACACACACAGACACATAGATACATAGACACATAGACACACACAGAGACACATAGACACACACAGACACATAGACACATAGACACACACAGACTCAGTGACACACACACGCAGAGACTCATAGACACATAGACAGACACATAGATACACACACAGACACACGTAGACACACACACACAGACTCAGTGACACATACACGCAGAGACTCATAGACACACACAGAGACACATAGAAACACACAAACACATAGACACAGACACACACAGACACACACACAGACATATACACACAGACACACACACGCAGAGAAACATAGACACACACACAGACACACACAGAGACACACACATAGAGATACACACACACAGATACACAGAGACACAAGACACACACAAACACCTAGACACACACGCAGAGACATAGACACATACAGACACATAGACACACACACGCATAGACATACTCACACACACACAGACACACACATAGAGATACACACACACAGATACACACACACAGATACACACACACACAGAGACACATAGACACACACACACAGTCACACAAACACACAAACACACACAGAGACACAGACACACAGACACAGAGACACACACAGAGACACACACACGCAGACACATAGACACACACAGAGACACATAGATACACGCAGACACATAGATACACACACAGACACACATAGACACACAGACACATAGACACACACACACAGATACAAGACACACACACAGACACATAGACACACACGCATAGAGATACACAGAGACACATAGACACACACACAGACACATAGACACACACATAGACACACACACACAGACACACACAGACTATGAACTATGAGTTAGACTGATGGCCTTAATCTAAGTTGTCTTGTTGTTGTTGTTATTATTAAAGTTGTTGTTATTAAAGTTGTTGTTGTTATTAAAGTTGTTGTTTTGATTTAAAGCTTTCGTGACTGCAGTAATTCATATTCTTAGTTTTTTCGGTAAAGTCACGTTGAAGAGAAACAACAAAATAACAAAATATATATAAAACAATAAAAAAATTCTCACGACGTTTCGACCATAACTCAAACGGTCAAGCCATGTGTGCCCGATCCACTATGTGGTCCAAGGAGGCTGTCTCTGGACTCAAGACCATTCCCACAATTTCTGTAATCTCTGGACTCAAAGATCCAAAAAACATAATTTTGAACCTTTTGTCACCTTCGTGATACTGATCCACATCGCCTGCGTAGTACGCTCTTTTAAATCGCATGAGGTAATCCCGAGGATCCTCGTCTGCGCACTGGATCATAGATTTTGCAGCGTTAAATCCCTCAGACAGTGTTAGATATTCTCCAAACTTCCGAATCACTGCCAGGCTCAGCTTTTTAAAATCGTTCCGAACCTCGTATGGTAGCGACTTTACCCATGATATGGACTGTCCATGCAAGCTGCGTTTCAGCAAACTCGCTTTTTCATCCGTTTTCCTCAGACCCCTGATCATTGCTTCTGCTTCTACCGTTGCGATGTGAGTGTGAATGTCCCTGTTCTTATTGTGTGGATCAAAATAGGGAATTCTGACGAGAGCTTTGTCCATCAATTTCAGAGTGTTACTACTGAACGAGTATTCGGAAAGTTGATCATCGTCATCCGAGTCAGATTCGGATGAGTCATTAACATCACGGTGGCGTTGCTTAACATGATTTTTGTAGTGTATTTTGCGCCTGTAACGTGGGTCAACTTTGCTCGGTGACTCCTGTTTTCCCCATGGCTCATACTTAGGTGGTTTTTGTGGGGTGTTTGATTTATATTTGTCTGGTGCGTCGTGCCTGTCGCGATGTTTGTGTCAGCCGTCTGTGCGTGGTGTGCGTTTTCCTGGAGAGTTGCCTCGGAGCTTCGGCTCCGCCCTTTCTCGCGTTATTAGTACATAATCTCCTGGTGATTTAGTTTTAATATTCTGTCTCACTCTGACTTCGGGGTTATCAGTCCCACCTGTTTCTTTTCCGAAATTTTCCTCATCCCATAATCTCTGTTTGTCTGTCTGTGCGAGAGGGTCTGAGTTCAGCGTAGCTATTCCTGATGTTTTTACATCGTGTTCGCTTTTCTCCCATTTTATCCAGTTCTTAAGCAGTGTCCCAATGTCATCAATACAGCTCCCCTTCCATGTGTCTCCCTGATTTGTTTGCTCTGTAGCAGATCGGCCTGACCTTTTTGGTACAAGTTCCCAATATCCCGCAATCCACTCAAAAATTACTCTTAATACGAGCATCTCTGGAATTTCACTTCAGAGTGCATATCAAAACAGTTGTATCCAGAATGCATCAGTTCGACTCATGTGACTCTGGTATTCCCTTCAGAGCACGTATAAAAACACTTGTATCACAGGATGTGGTCAGTTTGACTCGAGCAAATAATCTTACTTCAACTGTCTTTGTTATACCCTGCTACTCTGGAATTTCCTTCAGAGTGCGTTTTTTGTTTGTTTTACACCCGTTACAGTCACAGGGCAATGTAGATCATAATACCTTGGTTAATACAACAGTGATTTGTTCCTTAATTCAAGCATAAACTGTCTGCGAGAGATCCCGGACGACGCGCCCAATATGTTGTATATGTAGGTGTTATGAAAATTGATGAAAATAATGAAAATTAAATGAAATTTGAGATTTGCATAATTTATCCGAAATTATGTTAATCAGTGTAATTATGCGCATAAATTATGCTGATTCGAGAGGTAATCGTATTAATTTATGTGAGTGGGCGTGGTTATGACAATGCAGGTCGTTATGGATTATCAGGTCGAGCCTCGGTGACTAGGATTGTGTTATGAATTGGAATGACGCAATTAGTCGTATGCAGTGACGCAGGCGTTGTGATTGTGAATGAGAGAGAGTCGATTCGACTCTGCTCTTTAATTCTGTATTATCGATAAGGATACGATTACTCTCGATTGAACATTACGAATTATGCGTGTTATGGATTATGTGTGGTGATAGTGTGCTTATGATAGGTCCCCAGGATTCAGATCTCATATGCAGAACAATATTATGCAGAATTTCAGGAAGAATCACACACAAACCTTCTGCTTTAATCAATTTTATTTCTAGCTAACTTTAATTTTTGGATAATATGAAAACTCAATCTCGGGATTTTGGAATTTCAACACAGCGTTAACATGATACCATCACGATTACGTTGTTTCACTTTGATAACGGCACCTATGGTTAATTCCCGACGCGTAACGCAATCGGTTGTTGAGAGAGAGATTAAACATGCATACTATTCTATCAAAACCTTAACCTTATAATGTAAATTCGTATTTAAACATTGCCCACACAGTACCACATCCATTCATAGACCTTCAAGTCAATTCTTATCACGTTTTTAACAGTAGGGCGATTGGTTATTATGCAACTCAATGACAGCAGTATTTTTCGTTATGAATTTATTTTTAATGCACCACCTTGGAGTGGCACCCTTCTTGATTATCCCGATATGCGTATCATGTCTTCGTTATCACTGGTTCAATTATTTGCGTAAAGCAGACGCCGAGGTTAGCATCTCGTGTGTCCAAAATGTGTTTCCTGTGTGTTGCGGCGCGGTGGGGGAGGGAGGGGAAGAGTGTGGGGGAGGGGTTGGGGCATACGAACGGCTGCCAGTTTCTGTCCACTGCTGGCTGGAAGAGTCAGCACGACGCTCGCCGTCGTGGCGCCGATGGGCGTTGAGTGCGGGGCCGCTTCCCTCTCAGCGCTGGTGACGCGAAGTTGCGCGCTGTAGCACGCTGGTGGCACGCTGTTGGCTGGTGCTGGTGGCACGCTGGTGGCGCGCTGTTGGTACGCGCTGGTGCTGATGCTGGTGCTGATGGCACGCTGGTGGCGCGCGCTCCCTCTCCTTGAAGATGCGCGAACGCGCCCGTGCTGGTTCGCTGATAGCAGTTTCTCTCCACTGCTGGCTGAGCTGCTGCACGCTCTTGCTTGGCGTTGCTGGCCGCGCTCTTTCTCCTTGAAGATGCGCGAAAGCGCCCGTGCTGGTTCGCTGACAGCAGTTTCCTCCACTGCTGGATGAGCTACGCCGGCGCGCGCTCTTTCCGCTGCTGTAGTATCTGACGCTGCGCTCGCGAGCGACAGGTCAAGTTTTCTTCTGCTGAGTTGAGTTGAGATGAGTCTTCTTCTGTTGAGCTGAGTTGAGATGAGTCTTCTTCTGTTGAGCTGCCCCCGAGGGCTGATGAGTTGGCCCCGAGGGCTGATGAGCTGATTTCAATGCTGAAACGGCTCCTTTTTATGCCAAAAATCTCTCTCCTTCTCGGCTCCCCCTCACGAGGCGGAGCTATCTTTGATCTGATCGTATGTCGGTGGGGGGGGGGGGTTCGTGTGTCGGTGGTGGGGGGGGTTCGTGTGTCAGTGTGTATGTTTGTGTGTGTGTCATTTATGACACGGTCCTGTTCGGGTCTTTCCTCAAGCCATAAACATCAAGACAACAGACACCTCGATTCATCTTGGTGGCGTCTGGTTGTCTAATTCCTCCACCCAGAGAGAGAGGCGGGTTCCCCCCCCCCCCCCCCCTTTTCCGTACGCGTTCCGACGCACAAAGAAATGGTTAAGATTTTTTTTTAAGTTTAACATTTCACATCACAGTTGGTATCTTATCATACACAGTTATGATCCTGCTTGTGATTCATAGTATTTGATTTATTTCCAAGTGAAGATGCTCTTCCGAGCGTATGCATTTTATCACGGCCACAAAGGTGGCCGGGATCTTCCCATCTCTCTATACTTTGCAAATATAATTTCGACTCCACATTCTACCAGCCTAATCCACCCCGTTACCTTGGCTCTTACTTAGTTTATTAATTTTCGTCACTTTGTGCGTTTATAAATGTGTGACAGTTTAACTTAAAGCTCGCTCGCTCTTTTGCTGCCCGTGTGCAGGGTGGGGTGGGGGCTATTACTAAGTTCCGTGTGTGGCAGATGGTCCCCGCGATAACGATCTGGTTGCCCTGGCGTGAAATTCCTCTCTCGCGCTCTTCGGGAGAGACAAAGGTGGTCGGGAGCACCTCTTTATACTTTCGACTTATATTTCTCAAATACTATTTGGTCCCATGTTCGCCAAGACTCGTGTTTGTAACTACGTCCTCCCGACACCTCTCGGTTTTACCGAGGTTCGAATTGTTATGATGGCATTATTAAAAAGAAAAATAATTATCATCCTGAGTTTAAGAGGTCCATTTCTTGATTGTTGGAATCCATATCCCTTGGTTCTGTAAGGTTCTATAATGGAATATCGTTTAAGGTTAACACGTTGTTATTATTAATATTATTTTGCAATTTTCTTTAAAACTTTCTTTGCCTGGTTGCCGTGTGTGTGGTGGGTGTGTCTCCTCATCAAACCCGGCTGGCTTTTCCAGATGGCCCCTTGTGATAAGGTGTAATTCCTGCTTCTCCGCGCTGTGAGAGAGACAAAGGTGGTCGGGGTTGCTTGGAATATTGTTTAAACTCTTTCGCAAGTTTGCTCGTTGTCTCATTCCTTCTCGATAACCTTTGATGTGACTCGGTATTCTTGCTCCAAGCTTTGTTTTAACAGTAAAAGTATTAAAGGTGAAAATCATTTGATAGCGAATTAATCATTGGATAATAATTCACTGATGTGTCTGGTGGCCTGTTCTTAATTGGAGTGAGCGTTAGGATCGCTAATTTTATCTTATTCTTGTTGTTGCCTTTTAATTTTTTTGTTGCTTTACTGGAAAATAAGGAAAAGAATATGTATACGATTTACCCTGTTGGCGTCTGGTGTCTGCTCTCTTGGTATTCTGACCTCGGAGGGACCTTTCCTAAGGGGCCCATCAAACTCTTGTTCATCTGGAGATTTTCGCCGATAGCTGTTACATCCTCGCCTTGAGAGTTGTATTATTTCTTTATATCTCTATATGGCCTGTTTATGACCAACACCTGGTTTTTCGTGTTTCTGGCTTACGGGTTTGATTCATTAAAAAAATATATTGTTTGTCACGAAAGAAAGGAAAAAGAAATCTAGGTGTATGCATCCGTAAATATTCTTATGGATATTAATTGTGGAAAAAGGGCCGTATACAACACATCCCACTGGGAGTTTTTTTGCACAACAGCATTGGTGGTGTAACGGTGCTATTTTTTTTCAGGAATATTTTTTTGCTGGTTTAATTTTACCCCATGGATTTTCTGTTTTTTTTGCACAAAGTCACCACACACACACAAAGTAGTCACTTTAAGATAACATTTTTTTTTCTCTTGTTAGAGTTTTTTTTTTAGTTTTTTAAGTAATTAAAGTTTGTGTGTTTGTCGGCGGCCGCACTCCGATTTCAAGAGCCGCGTGGCTCTCGCTGGAGCTCTTACCCCAAAATAAATAAATAAAATAAAATCAATAAAAACTGAAACTGGAACGACTTTGACGGGGCCAGCGAGGCCGCTAGGCGGGTCGCTGTCCAAGGTCGCCTCGGTTTTGTGTTCCGGGCGTTTTTTTTAGTTCCGGCCACCCGTTTATATTTCGCACAGCGCATAAGTCAGCCCCATCGCCCCCGTTGCCCCGCCCCCTCCCAAATCGACGACGCGTCAGAGGCCAATCCGCGCGCGTTGGCCAATCACGCGCGCGGAGGCGTCGTTTCGCCCGGCTTCGCCCATGCGCTCTAGGAAATGTAAAAGGGTGGTTGGTTGGTGGTGGTTGGTTTCAATGATACGGCAGGGTTGGCTGCCGCCGTGTTTGTGTAAATGTCGGGGTTTAGATTTTAAAATAAGTAACCAGAAGACAAAGACAACAACGACAACAACACGAATGTTCAGAGGTGTTTTTGCCTCCTTATCGCCTGCAACGATGGAGGACGACGCTTCAGGTCAAACGTGAAGCTGTTTCCACGTCAATAACGAGGGGCTCGTCTTTAGGCCTCAAGCCGTGTTTGTGTGTGTTGTGTTGTGTTTTATATTTATATATGTGTGTGTTTTATATTTATATATGTGTTGTGTTTTATATTTATATAGGTGTGTGTTGTGTTATATATGTGTGTGTGTGTTGTGTTATATATATGTGTGTGTGTTGTGTTATATATGTGTGTGTTGTGTTATATATGTGTGTTGTGTTATATATGTGTGTGTGTTGTGTTATATATATGTGTGTGGTGTTGTGTTATATATATGTGTGTGTGACACGTGTGTGTTGTGTTATATATATGTGTGTGTTGTGTTTTGTTTTATATGTGTGTGTTGTGTTATATATATGTGTGTGTTGTGTTAAATATGTGTGTATGTGTGTTGTGTTATATATGTGTGTGTGTGTTGTGTTTTATATTTATATGTGTGTGTTGTGTTATATATATATGTGTGTTGTGTTATATATGTGTATGTGTGTTGTGTTATATATATGTGTGTGTGTGACACGTGTGTGTTGTGTTTTATATATGTGTGTGTGTGTTGTGTTATATATATGTGTGTGTGTGTTGTGTTAAATATGTGTGTGTGTTGTGTTATATATGTGTGTGTGTGACACGTGTGTGTTGTGTTATATATATGTGTGTGTTGTGTTATATATGTGTGTGTGTTGTGTTATATATGTGTGTGTGTTGTGTTATATATGTGTGTGTTGTGTTATGTGTGTGTTGTGTTATATATGTGTGTTGTGTTAAATATGTGTGTGTGTTGCGTTTTATATGTGTGTGTGTGTTGTGTTATATATATATATGTGTGTGTTGTGTTATATATGTGTGTGTTGTGTTATGTGTGTGTTGTGTTATATATGTGTGTGTGTTGTGTTAAATATGTGTGTGTTGTGTTTTATGTGTGTGACACGTGTGTGTTGTGTTATATATGTGTGTGTTGTGTTATATATGTGTGTGTGTTGTGTTATATATGTGTGTGTGTGTTGTGTTATATATATGTGTGTGTGTTGTGTTATATATGTGTGTGTGTTGTGTTATATATGTGTGTGTGTGTTGTGTTATATATATGTGTGTGTGTTGTGTTGTGTTTATATATGTGTGTGTTGTGTTATATATTTATATATGTGTGTGTGACACACGTGTGTGTGTGACACGTGTGTGTGACACGTGTGTGACACGTGTGTGTGTTGTGTTTTATATATATGTGTGTGTGTTGTGTTATATATATGTGTGTGTATTGTGTTTTATATATATGTGTGTGTGTTGTGTTTTATATATGTGTGTGTGACACGTGTGTGTTGTGTTATATATATGTGTGTGTTGTGTTTTGTTTTATATGTGTGTGTTGTGTTATATATATGTGTGTGTTGTGTTAAATATGTGTGTATGTGTGGTGTGTTATATATGTGTGTGTGTTGTGTTTTATATTTATATGTGTGTGTTGTGTTATATATATATATATATGTGTGTTGTGTTATATATGTGTATGTGTGTTGTGTTATATATATGTGTGTGTGTGACACGTGTGTGTTGTGTTTTATATATGTGTGTGTGTGTTGTGTTATATATATGTGTGTGTGTGTTGTGTTAAATATGTGTGTGTGTTGTGTTATATATGTGTGTGTGTGTGACACGTGTGTGTTGTGTTATATATATGTGTGTGTTGTGTTATATATGTGTGTGTGTTGTGTTATATATGTGTGTGTGTTGTGTTATATATGTGTGTGTTGTGTTATGTGTGTGTTGTGTTATATATGTGTGTTGTGTTAAATATGTGTGTGTGTTGCGTTTTATATGTGTGTGTGTTGTGTTATATATATATATGTGTGTGTTGTGTTATATATGTGTGTGTTGTGTTATGTGTGTGTTGTGTTATATATGTGTGTGTGTTGTGTTAAATATGTGTGTGTTGTGTTTTATGTGTGTGACACGTGTGTGTTGTGTTATATATGTGTGTGTTGTGTTATATATGTGTGTGTGTTGTGTTATATATGTGTGTGTGTTGTGTTATATATATGTGTGTGTGTTGTGTTATATATGTGTGTGTGTTGTGTTATATATGTGTGTGTGTGTTGTGTTATATATATGTGTGTGTGTTGTGTTGTGTTTATATATGTGTGTGTTGTGTTATATATTTATATATGTGTGTGTGACACACGTGTGTGTGTGACACGTGTGTGTGACACGTGTGTGACACGTGTGTGTGTTGTGTTTTATATATATGTGTGTGTGTTGTGTTATATATATGTGTGTGTATTGTGTTTTATATATATGTGTGTGTGTGTTGTGTTTTATATATGTGTGTGTGTTGTGTTTTATATATATGTGTGTGTGTTTTATATATATGTGTGTGTGTTGTGTTAAATATGCGTGTGTGTTGTGTTATATATGTGTGTGTTGTGTTAAATATGTGTGTGTTGTGTTTTATATATGTGTGTGTGTTGTGTTTTATATATGTGTGTGTTGTGTTTTATATATATATATGTGTGTGTTGTGTTATATATGTGTGTGTGTTGTGTTTTATATGTGTGTGTGTTGTGTTATATATATGTGTGTGTGTTGTGTTTTATTTATATGTGTGTGTGTTGTGTTAAATATGTGTGTGTGTTGTGTTATATATGTGTGTGTGTGTGTGACACGTGTGTGTTGTGTTATATATGTGTGTGTTGTGTTAAATATGTGTGTATGTGTGTTGTGTTATATATATATGTGTGTGTTGTGTTTTATATTTATATGTGTGTGTGTGTGTTGTGTTATATATATATGTGTGTGTTGTGTTATATATATGTGTGTGTTGTGTTATATATATGTGTGTGTGTGTGTTATATATATGTGTTGTGTTTATATATGTGTGTGTGTTGTGTTATATATTTATATATGTGTGTGTGACACACGTGTGTGTGACACGTGTGTGTGACACGTGTGTGACACGTGTGTGTGTGTTGTGTTTTATATATATGTGTGTGTGTTGTGTTATATATATGTGTGTGTGTGTGTTGTGTTTTATATATATGTGTGTTGTGTTATATATGTGTTGTGTTATATATATGTGTGTGTGTGTTGTGTTATATATATGTGTGTGGTGTTGTGTTATATATATATATGTGTGTGTGTGACACGTGTGTGTTGTGTTATATATATATGTGTGTGTTGTGTTTTGTTTTATATGTGTGTGTTGTGTTATATATATGTATGTGTTGTGTTAAATATGTGTGTATGTGTGTTGTGTTATATATATGTGTGTGTGTTGTGTTTTATATTTATATGTGTGTGTGTGTTGTGTTATATATGTGTGTGTGTGTTGTGTTAAATATGTGTGTGTGTTGTGTTATATATATATGTGTGTGTGTGACACGTGTGTGTTGTGTTTTATATATGTGTGTGTGTGTTGTGTTATATATATATGTGTGTGTGTTGTGTTAAATATGTGTGTGTGTGTTGTGTTATATATGTGTGTGTGTGTGTGACACGTGTGTGTTGTGTTATATATATGTGTGTGTTGTGTTATATATGTGTGTGTGTGTTGTGTTATATATGTGTGTGTGTTGTGTTATATATGTGTGTGTTGTGTTATGTGTGTGTTGTGTTATATATGTGTGTGTTGTGTTAAATATGTGTGTGTGTTGTGTTTTATATATGTGTGTGTGTGTTGTGTTATATATGTGTGTGTTGTGTTATATATGTGTGTGTTGTGTTATGTGTGTGTTGTGTTATATATGTGTGTGTGTTGTGTTAAATATGTGTGTGTTGTGTTTTATATATGTGTGTGTGTGTGACACGTGTGTGTTGTGTTTTATATATGTGTGTGTGTTGTGTTATATATATGTGTGTGTGTTGTGTTAAATATGTGTGTGTGTTGTGTTATATATGTGTGTGTGTGTGTGACACGTGTGTGTTGTGTTATATATATGTGTGTGTTGTGTTATATATGTGTGTGTGTTGTGTTATATATGTGTGTGTTGTGTTATATATGTGTGTGTTGTGTTATGTGTGTGTTGTGTTATATATGTGTGTGTGTGTTGTGTTAAATATGTGTGTGTGTTGTGTTTTATATATGTGTGTGTGTTGTGTTATATATATGTGTGTGTTGTGTTATATATGTGTGTGTGTGACACGTGTGTGTTGTGTTATATATGTGTGTGTGTTGTGTTATATATGTGTGTGTGTTGTGTTATATATATGTGTGTGTGTTGTGTTATATATATGTGTGTTGTGTTATATATGTGTGTGTGTTGTGTTATATATATGTGTGTGTGTGTTGTGTTTTGTTTTATATGTGTGTGTTGTGTTATATATGTGTGTGTTGTGTTAAATATGTGTGTATGTGTGTTGTGTTATATATATGTGTATGTTGTGTTTTATATTTATATGTGTGTGTGTGTTGTGTTATATATATGTGTGTTGTGTTATATATGTGTATGTGTGTTGTGTTATATATATGTGTGTGTGTTGTGTTTTATATATATGTGTGTGTGTTGTGTTATATATATGTGTGTGTGTGTTGTGTTTTATATATATGTGTGTGTGTTGTGTTTTATATATATATGTGTGTGTGTGTATTATGTACAGTGTGTATGTAGCCCGCATGCCCAGCCACCGCATACCGAAACAGCTTATGTTCGTCCGGATCGAGGGGGCTAAGCGGGCATGGCATGGGGCTAGAGAAGAGATGGAGTGATGTGGTACAGGAGGCACGGGGCTACAGAAGAGATGGAGTGATGTGGTACAGGAGGCACGGGCTAGAGAAGAGATGGAGTGATGTGGTACAGGAGGCACGGGCTAGAGAAGAGATGGAGTGATGTGGTACAGGAGGCACGGGGCTAGAGAAGAGATGGAGTGGTGTGGTACAGGAGGCACGGGGCTAGAGAAGAGATGGAGTGATGTGGTACAGGAGGCACGGGGCTAGAGAAGAGATGGAGTGATGTGGTACAGGAGGCACGGGGCTAGAGAAGAGATGGAGTGATGTGGTACAGGAGGCACGGGCTAGAGAAGAGATGGAGTGATGTGGTACAGGAGGACGTGGAGCTAGAGAAGAAATGGAGTGATGTGGTACAGGAGGCACGGGCTAGAGAAGAGATGGAGTGATGTGGTACAGGAGGCACGTGGCTAGAGAAGAGATGGAGTGATGTGGTACAGGAGGCACGGGCTAGAGAAGAGATGGAGTGACGTGGTACAGGAGGCACGGGGCTAGAGAAGAGATGGAGTGATGTGGTACAGGAGGACGTGGAGCTGAGTGGACTTGCCGATGACCGGTACCAGCGGTGTCAAGATCGGCCTCTGTGGAGGAGGCTCGTGAAGGACGCTACTGGGCTAGTGCCAGGCTAGGTGCACCTTGAGGCTACTGGGCAGTTGGAGGCAGTCGCCCTCCAACAACAACGGAGGGCGGAGGAGCAACGCTCACAACAACGAGCGGAGCGCCGGGTGGCTAAAACGCACAAAGTTGGCACAGTAGGGGAGCACAGTTGATGTATCAGCCAGTCATCTCAGTAATTCCACCCGTGGCACCTGGGTCTGTTCCGTGAACTCCTGCCAGCGGGCCTTCGACATTTCACGTGGCCTCAAAGTGCACCTAGCCTGGCACCAGGGGGCGGTGGTAACATCGTCGTCACTTAAGTGTCGAATGGCCGGTATTGGTGTTGGCACTGTTCAGCAGACTGCCACAGAAGAATCCTGCAACACGTGGTTTAATTCCCCGGGCCACGGCTAACGTCGGTGGCAAAGGTGTGCGAGCGCATTGTGTTACTCGTGTGAGCCGTACATACCATTATCGGTGCATACCGACACTGGGGGAAATCAATAGTGCTCCTTGGTTCTATTCGGTAAAAGTCACCACGTAGGTAAAAAAAAAATAAAACAACAAAAATCACGACGTTTCGGCCACAACACAAGCGGCCTTCATCAGGTGAAGGGACCGGACTGTCTCGAGGACAGCGCTGGAGTGAACCATTTCCATTTCACTCACTGCCATAACACACCATGCGTTTATAACAATCTCAATTACAGCCTAACCCTACCCGAACCCAAAGCCACATACAGCCGTACCACTCCACCTCATGTCTATTCCCCTTAATAGTTTCATTCAGTTTCATTCCAACCTCCTCATCCCCTCTCCTGACCAAATCCGGTAACTTTGACAGTTCAGAATAGAACATGAGGAAATAATTACGAGGCAGAGCAATGCATATGTAAAATTACATAAAATCCGTAATCTGGTTCCGTCTGTAAAAGATGTGATTCCGGACATACAGTACCCTGGTGTCTACAAACTAAGTTGCCTCTGTGGTAGTAGTTACATTGGAGAAACCAAACGCCATGTCTCGGACCGCATTCGTGAACACAAAGCAGACCTTAAACACGGTAGGACCAACACCTCGGCCATGGCAGATCATTGTTATAATTCAGTAGGCTCACATGACATTGACTTCTCCAAGACAGAGGTTCTTTGTAAGCCATCTGGCTACCATGAGAGATTCGTTCATGAGGCTATCCACATATACAAGCACAGAGACAATTTCAACCGAGAAGATGGATTCTGGCTTAGCAACCATTGGAAGGATTTGATAAATCATTTCAGGTCTTAATTGATTGTTCACGCTTACGGTGGCTTTCAGACAGCATACATTAAAAAAAAATGTCGTCTCCCCCCTCCTCTTTTCAGAATATAGATGGACTAGTCCTAAATAAACTGCCAAATCGCTGAGCGTGGCGCTGACATTTTTATAAATAAATAAATACACTGTTTAAAAATAACTTTATGCAAACCAACACACCTGAAGACGACCGTTTGTGTTACGGTCGAAACGTCGTGAGAATTTTTATTGTTATATATATTTTATTATTTTATTGTTTCCCTTCAACGTGGTGACTTTACCGAAAGAGCTAAGAATATAATCTAATTTATATTGCAGGCCTTGCTGTGCAGTCTATGATGGCCGGGGGGTGGGGGATCATCAACTCGCTGAAATCCACAACCCCCACTCTCTCTATGTTAACTGCCATCATCTTATATACAATCTTCTTTGGTTCTTTCGGTAAAGTCACGTAGAATGAGAATAAAATAATAAATTGATAAAATAAAATAACACAATAATATTCTCACGACGTTTCGGCCACAACACAAGCGGCCTTCATCAGGTGAAGGGGCGAGACTGTCACTCCAGCGCTGTCCTACCAGACAGTCTCGCCCCTTCACCTGATGAAGGCCACTTGTGTTGTGGCCGAAACGTCGTGAGAATATTATTGTGTTATTTTATTTTATCAATTTATTATTTTATTCTCATTCTACGTGACTTTACCGAAAGAACCAAAGAAGATGAATCATTGCAGTCACGAAAGCTTTAAATCAAAACTTATATACAATGTTATAATTACTGTAATGCACCTTGTAATAAGGCGTGATATAAATCCAACATAAGACACAAAGGTGGCAATAATAGTTTACGCATCTTTGTCATTTCTGCAGAAATCGTGCAGCTCTACGGCAGCTACCTGACCCTCAGGGGGAGCAAAGAGAACTCTTGGCCATGCAGGAGATATGGTACCTTGGGGGCTCCAAAATCAGGCCCGGGGCAAGTACAGCAATGGCTACGGTGATGACAAACACCGTTAAATTCCGGTAAGACTCTCGAGAAAATACCTGCCTGGTCTTAGCTGGGTATCGGGGGTTGGGGAGGAGCAGTAGGGGTAGTGATAGGGGTAGGTGTGGTGATAGGGGTTGAGGTAGGCCTGGTCTTAGCTGGGTATCGGGGGTTGTGGAGGAGCAGTAGGGGTAGCGATAGGGGTAGGTGTGGTGATAGGGGTTGAGGTAGGCCTGGTCTTAGCTGGGGTATCGGGGGTTGTGGAGGAGCAGTAGGGGTAGCGATAGGGGTAGGTGTGGTGATAGGGGTTGAGGTAGGCCTGGTCTTAGCTGGGTATCGGGGGTTGGGGAGGAGCAGTAGGGGTAGTGATAGGGGTAGGTGAGGTGATAGGGGTTGAGGTAGGCCTGCTCGTAGCTGGGTATCGGGGGTTTGGGAGGAGCAGTAGGGGTAGTGATGGGGGTAGGTGTGGTGATAGGGGTTGAGGTAGGCCTGGTCTTAGCTGGGGTATCGGGGGTTGGGGAGGAGCAGTAGGGGTAGCGATAGGGGTAGGTGTGGTGATAGGGGTTGAGGTAGGCCTGGTCTTAGCTGGGGTATCGGGGGTTGGGGAGGAGCAGTAGGGGTAGCAATAGGGGTAGGTGTGGTGATAGGGGTTGAGGTAGGCCTGGTCTTAGCTGGGGTATCGGGGGTTGGGGAGGAGCAGTAGGGGTAGTGATAGGGGTAGGTGTGGTGATAGGGGTTGAGGTAGGCCTGCTCGTAGCTGGGTATCGGGGGTTTTGGAGGAGCAGTAGGGGTAGTGATAGGGGTAGGTGTGGTGATAGGGGTTGAGGTAGGCCTGCTCGTAGCTGGGGGTGAGGCTCGCCGCTCGTTGCAAAAGTTCGCGATTTGGATGCGGCAGGCCGCCCCGGTGGTCATTACTTCGGGTGTCATCGTCGTCGCCATCACGTTCAACATTGACCAATCACAGCGTTGACATCACAGGATCATCGAAGGACCCCAAGAAACACCATCCCCACCGTCAAACACGGAGGTGGAAACGTTATGCTTTGGGGGGTAATGAAATAAAACGTAACACAATAAAATTCTAACACGACGTTTCGGCCACAACACAAGTGGCCTTCATCAGGTGAAGGGACCGTACTGTCCAGAGGACAGCGTTGGAGTGAAGACGGCCAAGCCCAGGTCGCGTCCTTTAAGCTTGTTGTCAAGCTTAAAGGACGCTTGCTGTCTTCACTCCAACGCTGTCCTCTGGACAGCCCGGTCCCTTCACCCGATGAAGGCCGCTTGTGTTGTGGCCGAAACGTCGTGAGAATTTTTATTATTTTATTTTTACCTACGTGGTGACTTTACCGAATAGAACCAAAGAGTGTGAACGGGAACTTGACAGAGTGACACTGACTTTGTTCCGTTGCCTCTTTCACAGTGGAACTCTGGACGATTGGATCGGTAGCAGGAAAGCCAAGTCCCTTCCGGTGGAGATGGTGGAAAATCTACACCAAGGGGGATCCTCACGTCTCTTCGTCACATCCGTTAATTCACGGTGACCTCAAGCCCGTGAGTGGACAGGTTGTTGAGAAAGCCCCAGCCACATTCGAGCGATGGGTTTTAATGCATTAGGCTTCGTTTACCTGTCTGGGATATGAGCGGGTTGGAGGTGGGGGGGGTGGTGGCGGCGGCCTCACGGTAACACCGGTAAAGATCGCCCGATGTGAAGTCGACTTTAACCCTACTTTAACCCTATGAGCGGCTTGCCCGAGAGAGAAGAAACTCAGATAACTTAGCAGGACAACAAAACAAAATCATCACCCCAGTAGTGATATCCTGATTTACGTCTTCCCCTCTTACGTTGTTTCGATATTCGTGGCACCTTTCACGAACGCATCCCCGACATAAACTGGGGGTGTCGCTGTTTTCAAATATACAATTTTTTTAAATCAGAATCAAAAGTAAATTTTACAATTAAAGGCCATTGTTGGTAAGCTCGTTTTCAAAGGGGGCGACTCATCAGCTTCCAAATTGCTCACAAAAAAATGCGCGTTGGAAAGCGTTACCGAATCCACGTTGTGTGTGCAGGCCATTATGTTAAAAGTGTTCCGGCGTAATCCTAATGGGAGTCATTTGCAGCTTCAATTTTCACACCGGCAAAAACTATGTCCGTAACCGCTGGCACCAAAAACGGCACTACGTCGCGGAATCTGTAACGTCCACCGTGAGACAACCTGCAAATTTGTTGTTGTGGTTATTACCGCACTTCCCGCAGAGTATAACTAGGGTGGCCTGCCCGATGGTAACCACAAACTTCGGCGACAGGCGACCAAAAAAAATCGCGACCGCCGGTGGCCGTGCCGTGGCGCTACCGCGTTGCACTGTTTCTGCACCGCGCGGTGTGTGTAAGGGCCGATGTTGGCTGTGTGACTTTCCCCCTGTGTGTGTGTGCGTGCGCGCGAGCTCCCTGCAGCATCCCGCCAAAGGAGCCGAAGATGTTTGGCCGCCGTCGAGTGCCGGGGACTTTGGCCCCCGCTCTGCAAGCCGCTCGCAAACGGCGCCCCGGAGTTTGTGGACTTCATCGGCCGCTGCCTCCAGTAAGGGCCCCTCTCTCTCCCCCCACCACCACCGCGAGGATTCCCGCATCGGTCACTCTGCTCCGAATGATGAGCGGCCGCTCGCCTCCGGGCCACTAGCTCCATCACCTCTCAAGCACAATCAATCAGAAGCTCCATCATTGCACAGACTTGCATGAGCAAGTCTCCGTCACCACCGCCACCGTCACCACCACCACCGCCCCGCTGCCGCCGTCACCACCCCCGCTGCCGCCATAATCACCACCACCGCTGCCACCACCACCACCGTCGTCCCTACCGCCACCACCACCAGCACCGCTAGCACCGCCACTGCCACCATCAGCGGTGAGCCGGGTCCAGTCTCGCTGTGCGACAGGGAGGGCACCGCAACCTCTACAACAGCTGTGCAACGGTAAGCCGCTCTGCGTGTTATATCCTGCGTGTGCGTATCTATATTTGTGATTTATTATCACCTTGCTTAATTACCCAGATAAGCCCGACTGCGTCTTAAGATGCTGTGAATGTTGCGGAGCACGGTTTGAATGCGCACACGGACGATCCGGAGTCGCCATGTCGTAGAGCAACAACGAACGAGCAATAGGAGGGAAGTTAAATGGTGTCGTGTCCATTCTTTCACAGATCGAGCACCGCACAGCCCTCGCTCACCCCGGCCTCTGCGGAGAAGACGGAGCTTGTGGAGGAGAGCATGGAGGGGAGCATGGGGGAGAAGATGGAGCTTGTGGAGGAGAAGATGGAGGGGAGCATGGGGGAGAAGATGGAGCTTGTGGAGGAGAAGATGGAGGAGGAAGGGGAGGTTGAGGAAGGAGGAAGGGGAGGTTGTGGAGGAGAAGATGGAGGGGAGCATGGGGGAGAAGATGGAGGAGAAGATGGAGGGGAGCATGGGGGAGAAGATGGAGCTTGTGGAGGAGAAGATGGAGGAGGAAGGGGAGGTTGAGGAAGGAGAAGATGGAGCTTGTGGAGGAGGAGATGGAGGAGGGGAAGGGGAGGTTGTGGAGGAGAAGATGGAGGGGAGCATGGGGGAGAAGATGGAGCTTGTGGAGGAGGAGATGGAGGAGGAAGGGGAGGTTGAGGAAGGAGACGATGGAGGTTGTGGAGGAGGAGATGGAGGAGGGGAAGGGGAGGTTGTGGAGGAGAAGATGGAGGAGGGGAGCATGGGGGAGAAGATGGAGCTTGTGGAGGAGGAGAAGATGGATGAGGGGAAGGGGAGGTTGAGGGGAAGGAGGAGGAAGGGGAGGAAGAGGAGATGGAGGTGCTGATACGGGAGACGAGCGAGCGGAAGGAGCGATTTGGACCGCCTCGTGTGGGACGAGCAATCCGCTCTTTCCTCTGCCACTGGGCTGCTCTGCGGTGGAGTTTCCACCGCAGAGTAGCCACGAAGGCGCCAGGGGTGGGTGACGATAGATGTGTATTAGTATCATCATCATCATCACCGCTATCACCGCATACGCACACACGTTCCACACTCTTCCCACCCCAACATACGCACCACACACACATACACAGCAGATGCTACAGACACTACGCACATGGGCTGCTAGGCCGTGCTGTGGCCAGACATGCGGGTTTCACAGCCCAGCCAACGCGGCCTCGCCTGGTTAATCCCAGGATGGATCGGAGGTTAGGCCACCCTACACATCACACACATCACACACACACTGTAAATTATTGTGATATATACATTTTCAAATAAACTCGTAAACATACACGAGACAATGCTGCTTTGTTTGCTAATGTATCCTGGGTTCAATGTGTCTCGTGGCTTTGTGTGAGGTGTCTTGGCTCGCGCCAGGAGCTGGGAGCGCATTCTCAGTGTCGGTGGGGCTCGGTTTACGCTCGTGGTTGGTTTGAGGAGCTGAATTTGACCTGGTTAACATGACAAAACGCCCTTTGTGTCGTAGTTGTTTCAGTCACCTGGCTTATTACGTGTCATTTTGTTGATATCTGCATTCAGGAATCATTTTCACGAGTTCCTTCTGCAGGGTTTATGCCCCCTTCTTCGATGTAGATCTCGTAATTAATTTTTTGTACGGTGGTCGGTGATGCGATTATATGAATGGCGCCAGAGAAAATGTAAATTATGATTTAAAGCTTTCGTGACTGCAAGGATTCATCTTCTTTGGTTCTTTCTGTAAAGTCACCACCACGTAGAATGAGAATAAAATAATAAATTGATCAAATAAAATAACACAATAATAATATTCTCACGACGTTTGTGTTGTGGCCGAAACGTCGTGAGAATTTTATTGTGTTATTTTATCAATTTATTATTTTATTCTCATTCTACGTGGTGGTGACTTTACCGAAAGAACCAAAGAAGATGAATCCTTGCAGTCACAAGAGCTTTAAATCGAAATTCATCTGTTGTTGTTACCAGAAACTACGAACGGCTGAAGAGTGAGAGTTTCCCCTCTCACTCGCTCGCTCTTAAGCGTGAGTCTCGGCTGATCAAAGCGCACGAAACGCCGTTTGCCAATCCGCCTTGCTGGACGAACGCCGGTTTGCTGTTTTGAGTCATTTGCCCCAGGATGGAAGGCTGGACACGTGCGGGCTCCGCCGCAGGTCGAGTCGCAGGCTAAGCCCGCGGCGATCTCAACCCCCCCCCTTGGCGAATGCAGGGCAGGCTGCAGATAAAGACAAAGATCCCCCACCGTGTAGCCTGTGACAGGCTGTAGGGGCAAGTGCTGTTAGCGAACACACACAAAGACAAAGATCCCCCGTGTAGCCTTAACAGAATAGGGGCAAGTGGTGCTGTTAGCGAGCACACACAAAGACAAAGATCCCCCGTGTAGCCTGTAACAGACTGTAGGGGCAAGTGCTGTTAGCGAGCAGCACCTATGAAGGCCGGTAACGGTACACGAGGGGGTGGGTGGCCAGCACCACGCCCGACCGCCTTTGTCTCCCAGGTACTCATTTGAGGCTGAGTCGACCTAGGGGAGGCCCGGGACCGGTTCAGATAATTGTCACTGTTGGTGTTGGCCGTGAGCGGGAATCGAACCCGGATCGCCTGGTTCATAGCGCAGTGCGTTAACCGCTACACTATCACTCCCCACACACATACACATACACACACATACATACACACATACATATACACATACACGCACACATACATACACACATACACACAGTGACACACACACACACAGACACACAGTGACACACACATACACACACATACATACACACATACATACACACATACATACACACACATACACACATACACACACATACACACAGACACACACAGACACACACAGACACACACATACACATACATACACACATATACACATACATACACACATACACATACATACACACATACACATACACACATACACACACAGTGACACACACACACAGACACACACAGTGACACACACGGACACACACACATACACACACATACACACACACACATACACACACATACACACACACATACACACAGTCACACATACACACACACATACATACACACATACACACACACACATACACACACACATACACACACACACATACACACACACATACACACACACATACACACACACAGACACACACATACACACACACATACACACACAGACACACACATACATACACACAGACACATGGCCCTGGTCGTTTCTGCGTCTGTGTCCCTGGCTCGAAGCAGCGGTTGCAGTGGTTTGCAGGAAGAAAAGTAAAACAGTTTAGGACTCATCCGCGTCTCCTGATTTCAGAACCTTCAGCCTCTCATCCATCCACACGGGGTAAGGGCCCTGGATACACAGAAGCTTAATGTCATTTTATTAAACATCAGCGGCGTAGCTATCTTGTACAACTCGCTTGTCTGAGTGTTTAGTTTGTTGTTGTTGCTCTTACCCCGCACCTCCGACTAGCAGGGTTGTCTACGTACGGTGTTGAAAGACGCTCAACAAACATCACCACCGTCTCGATTTGAAGCTTTCGTGACTTGCAGGGATTCATCTTCTTTGGTTCTTTCGGTAAAGTCACCACCACCACGTAGAATGAGAATAATAAAATAATAAATTGATAAAATAAAATAACACAATAAAATTCTCATGACGTTTCGGCCACAACACAAGCGGCCTTCATCAGGTGAAGGGACGAGACTGGATTTTCTGTTTTGCGCATGCACACACAAAGTCACTGTAAGATACTCTTTGGTTCTATTGGGTAAAGTCACCACGTAGTAGGTAAAAAAATAAAATTACAAAAATCACGACGTTTCGGCCACAACACGAGCGGCCTTCGTCAGGTGAAGGGACCAGGCTGTCTGGAGGACAGCGCTTGAGTGAAAAAAGCCACGCTCAGATCACGACCTTTAAGCTGTCTATGCCTCTAATCGCTTTAAACTCTTGTTGTTGTCATTGTAGCGCGTTATTCAATGTGCCGCTGCACTCTGATGTTGCAGGATAACTGAGCTACACACACACAGAGAGAGAGAGAAAACCACAAGGTCATGAGCGGTTAACGCCCAGAGATTTTTTGTGTGTTTAGTTCGCTGTCCTCCCGCCGAATTGGCACGGGCAGCGGCGATTCCTTGCAGTCACGGGGGCGCCAAGTGAGGTTTTTTGTTTGCATTTTGACTGCAGGTATTGTGGTTAATGCAGTAGACGTGAATCCTTGTTAAAAAGGTTTCAGTTTTGTTGCCAGAAAAAAGGGGGAAAACCCCCAATTATTATTATTATTACGTTTTGGTACTGGCAAAGGAGTTCTAATGAAGTTACAAACGCTTTAATGAGTCATCAAGATTTACTAACCATTTTATAAATTCTCCATGTGCCCTCCACCAACATCGAGACGATAGTTGAATTCGTCCCAAAACGCCTCTCAAAGCGAAGTCTTCTCTTCCGCTCAAGTACACCGCTTGCCGCGATTCTGTTTTTGAGGTCGTCCAGATGAGTCGCTGATGGTGTTGGCACCAAAAACGCAACCACGGGTCTTTGACGTATCACCCACGAGGACAAGTCGCAGGGTGTGGCGATGTCTGGGGGGGGTGATCTTGGGGGCCACGAGTGTAGCGCCAAGCCTCATGGTCCAGTGCCACCTGTCCAGCGTTGAGGCGGTGTTGTCTCGCCAATGGCTGAGGCTAGGGGATGTTTGTGCGCTGGGAGAAAGCATCTAGCGGTTATCATCTTAAACTCTACGCCCCGCCGTTTCAAGTGGCATTGCCCGATGACGCTGGATGTAATTTACCAGCGTAACGTCACGGTACTACTCAAACATTGTAAATGTTGTGGATTCACTCTTCAACCACCACCGGTGTGGGGCTAAAGTAGTGAACTAATTGTCTTTTTTCTTTGGTTCTTTTGGTAAAGTCACCACCACCACGTAGAATGAGAATAAAATAATAAATGGATCAAATAAAATAACACAATAATAATATTCTCACGACGTTTCGGCCACAACACAAGCGGCCTTCATCAGGTGAAGGGACGAGACTGTCTGGTAGAACACCACTCCAGCGCTGTCCTACCAGACAGTCTCGTCCCTTCACCTGATGAAGGCCGCTTGTGTTGTGGCCGAAACGTCGTGAGAATATTATTGTTGTGTTATTTTATTTTATCAATTTATTATTTTATTCTCATTCTATGTGACTTTACCGAAAGAACCAAAGAAGATGAATCATTGCAGTCACGAAAACTTTAAATCGAAATTTAATTGTCTTTTGTCAACGTGACGCTTTTTTTTTGCTGATTGGCCGTGTCGGGTGGTGGAGGGTTTATGACACAGTTATAAATAACGCGATCTAACCCAGAAAACCTTTATTGTGGATTATTATGAAGAGTTCGTGGTTTGCAGAGACGTAGCGATTTCAAATCTGGTCGACCTATTTGAAACACCCTGCTCTAAAATCCTGACCCGAACCTTAATAACAATACGATTGTATTAAAACATTATAGCAATAATGCATTGATTAAATGCATTGATTAAATGCATTATAAATTATATATTTACAGTGGCGGTAAATATTCAACATGCAAAAATAATGTGCGGTGCTTCGAAAGGTATTGTATTTGCATCTTCCGGCATAATTATGAAGACAACCTAGACTGGATCAGCCCATCATCTGTCGGGGGTAGATACAATAGGTAACACACTGTGGAGGAGAAGTCAACAGTGGGGTTACTTGCCCCCGCCATAGTAATGTCGAATTTCCACCACGTGGCTCAGAGCTCTTAAACTGGAGATTGAGCACCGTCTAAATGCTCACTTTGTAAAAAAAAAATATTTTTTGAGATCAGAACGCATCAGTAACAAATACAATATTACAGTAGAGTTCACAATACAGCAGTAGACAGACAAGTCACAATCATTCATTATGATTGTTATTATTTTATACAGGAGAGATTACGGGATTTAATCCATGCAACCTATCTTGGCCACGGATCAGTAACTAAGGGATGGGGAACCTTACGATTTCGACTGATTGTTGATCCTTCAACAACAGCCTTGTGCCATTGTAATGTTTTTTATTTAACGTAAAGGCATTTATAATAATTTTTTACTTTATATTTTGAAAAGTAACAGTCCGTTTGTGTTGACCCTGCAACCACAGCCTTCCGATTAATTATTAGACAGTTGGCTAATTTTATCATTCGTTATTTTACGATAATTAACTTTACTTCTGAACAATCACTTCGCTGTCTCCTGTAAATCGTTCATTGAATGTTTTTGATCTTTTTATCCTGAATCTGTTCGTGTAAAATCGATGTTTTTTATTTCATTAAAAAAAATTGAGCGATGCATCAATGCGTTTGTTTTTGTCAATGTCCCCGTGTCTAATCGGCACCAGTGATTCTGTCAAATTCGCTTCAGAACGATGGACCCACAAATCAACTTTGGTTACAGCTTGCTTTGCCGAGTCTTAGAAGTTGTGCGGTTTGTGGATTAACGCTCCACGATTAATCGGCGATGCACAGTGGGATGACGTATGAAGAAATATTTCATACTGTGGGAATTGCAGGTTAAAACTTCACAGACTGTACCCACAGTCTTTGGGGGGTAGGGGAGGGCAAATGACTTTCCTTGTTATAGTAATAGGTTTTACCCTTTTGATTGGCACAAAAACTGACACCTTTATTCAAGGCATCGTGTTTGCAATAACCACAACACAAGCAGTCAAAATGCAAACAAAAAAGCGACAACTCTGATAATAATAATATTGGCACCGTCCTTGAATTTGATTGGGTTAAAACCTATTCCTATATCTTGTTACTGGCAAAGGAGGTCTCATAATGTAATTGCTCACCCCGAGCCCTTAATACTCTGACGGTGCGCTGTTGTTGAGTTGTGTGACGCCTTTTTGCGTCTTCTGGTCCAACACCAGTGGAGACTAAGGGCTCTAAGAAAAGCCGTCTCGGGTGTGAACCAATCAAATTCAAGGACAGTGCATAATAATATAATTATCAGAGTTGTCTTTTTGTTTGCATTTTGACTGCTTGTGTTGTGGTTATTGCAAACACGATGCCTTGAATAAAGGTGTCAGTTTTTGTGCCAGTCAAAAGGGTAAAACCTATTACTATATCTTGTTACTGGCAAAGGAGGTCTCATAATGTAATTGCTCACCCCGAGCCCTCAATACTCTGACGGTGCGCTGTTTCTGAGTTGTGTGACGCCTTTTTGCGTCTTCTGGTCCAACACCAGTGGAGACTAAAGGGCTCTAAGAAAAGCCGTCTCCGGTGTGAACCAATCAAATTCAAGGACAGTGCCAATAATATCATTATCAGAGTTGTCTTTTTGTTTGCATTTTGACTGCTTGTGTTGTGGTTATTGCAAACACGATGCCTTGAATAAAGGTGTCAGTTTTTGTGCCAGTCAAAAGGGTAAAACCTATTACTATATCTTGTTACTGGCAAAGGTCTCATAATGTAAATCTTTCCTTGGTGTTAAATTCCAGCCCTGGCTGCGACCCTGTTGAAGCGACGCTGGGTGGCGCCCTACTCCCATTGTAGATCCTGAACTCGCGCTGCGCAGAGTGGTCCTGATGTCTTGTGACTCACAAAATTAATTGACCCCCTAACATATTTGTCGTTTGCATGTTAAATGTTGCGTTTTAAATGAAGCCTCCTTATTACAATATTAAGCTTTAGAGGATTCAATTGAGAAGGTGAGACATTTGGACCACTCTGTATCTGTAGCCTGGAATTCCACGTTGCTGATGGTGGCCAGTTTACATTTGTTGACTTCTCACAAAGCGATGCTCAATATACACAATAAGTGTGAAAATAATGCAAGATAAAAAAACATCTCGCATTCTGGAAGGATTTCAGCTCAAAGTTCAGCTTTAAATGTGACCTGTTTTGTTGCCAGAAAAAAATGGGAAAACCTATTCTCATATAAATCAGCTAATGAACTGTCATTACACTGAATTTGTATCTGAGATATAGACAGGGTTCTCGTAATAAATTGATGGTGGATAAAACCAGCAAGTGGCAAATTCCGAAACAGGTTACTTTATAAATTTCTATAAATCTCGTAATGAAATGTGAGTGTGTGTGTTGCGGTTTTTCTGTTTAATTTTTGTTAAAAAAAATAGTTACTTATTAACTTTGTACCCAGTGGTGTTGACAAGAATCAATGATCAAAGTTAATGACACACACACACCCACCCACAAATGAAAAGACTGGCTGATAAGTTTAAAGAGCCAAGCTCCATTGGTTAGTCGACAGTGATCGGTCGTGTTATTGTCGAGAGACACGTTACACAAGTGCCTTACTTGGAGGGCTGGAGGCCAACGGTGGCCCTTCAAGATGAGATCAGATTGCTCCATTGATGTTTTGTTTCATCATTAGACCTCCTTTTGCCAGTACCAAAATATTATAATAATAATAAGAGGGTTTTTTCCTCTTCTTTGGTTCTTTCGGTAAAGTCACCACCACGTAGAATGAGAATAAAATAATAAATTGATAAAATAAAATAACACGACAATAATATTCTCATGACGTTTCGGCCACAACACAAGCGGCCTTCATCAGGTGAAGGGACGAGACTGTCTGGTAGGACAGCGCTGGAGTGAAAGAGCCACGTTCAGATCACGACCTTTAAGCTGTGTGAGAGGAAACAAAGCGCCTTGACAAAGGAATTAGCATATAATTTAGCATTGAAATGGCTGAATGATTAGCTTGTGACTGGTCACAGAAATAGCTATGTTAAAAGTTAAAGCATACACATCCGCAGAGGCACCCCTTGATAAAGGAATTAGCATAGAATTTAGCATTGAAATAGCTAAGTTAAAGCATACACATCCGCAGAGGCACCCCTTGACAAAGGAATTAGCATAGAATTTAGCATTGAAATAGCTGAGTGAATAGCTTGTAACTGGTCACAGAAATAGCTACGTTAAAGTCAGAGCATACACATTCACCGAGGCACTTAGTACAAATCAAACAGGATAATTTAGCATTGAAATAACTAGGCGAATTTAGCATTGAAATAACTGAGTGATTAGCTAGTGACTGGTCACAGAAATGACTATGTTGAAGTCAAGGCCTACACATCTGAGCTATTCACAGTACTATATATTCACAGTACTATATAGTAAACCAATAAAAAAAATCTAAAATATAAATTACCTTAATGTTATCAATAAACTCTATATTCTCCAATCAGCTAAGCTACCAACAATAAGTCGTTATATATCACAATGCTATACGTGACTTTACCGAAAGAACGAAAGAAGAAGTGATGTTAGGACAAAGTGCGTGTGTGTTTTGGAAGTAACCTGTACAGAGAACTCAGGTGAGACCCGTTGTTCTTGTGATACAGGTCAAAGGGTACTTTTGTGTTTCACGAAGCGTCTGCCTCTCTAGCAACTCATTGTCTTTGAAATAGGGAGCACGCTCGGATCATTCATCAGTTACAAGGCATACCACTTGAAATTTACACGTATAGGAGGAGGTACATTCTCTACAACACGAATTGTAGTTTTGTCTTACGTGTTGACGTAGATTTTGTCTAACTAGGACTAGAAATGCTCCTTGCTGATTCACGTCTGGATGTTCGTAACCATCGGTTGAAGCAAACCCCACTGCTGTTGTTGAGACGCTGTGCACCATTTAATGGTCCAACACATTGACGGCCTTCAGGCCAGGAAAGTCACAACATTTGCACACGAAGGACGCATTCACGCAAGTACCTCGTGCTCCGTTTTGAAGTTTTAAAATGAAACATCTTTGAATTGTGTTGTGCTTTGAATTAGATTATTTTATTTCCTCATTAAAAGCTTGTATCAATTTACATCTGGAAGACTTCATTGAAAAGTACATTTCGTGTGAATTTTCTCTCGTCATTAAGTAGATGGCCTTGCCGGGGGTTCGGTTCAATGCGGACACAAACAGTGTACACATACAGTGTACACACACACTGTACACACACACACAGTATACACACAGTGCACACACACACAGTGTGCACACTGTGTGTGTGTACACTGTGTGTGTACACTCTGTGTGTACATACAGTGTACACACAGTGACACAGTGACGCACACACAGTGACTGTACACACACAGTGACACACACACAGTGACACAACAACAACCGCCATTTGCTACTAAGTGGCGGTGACGTCACCACGACGCTTGTGCCAAGCACAGTGACACACACAGTGACACACAGCGACACACAGTGTATACACACAGTGTACACACACAATGTACACACAGTGTATACACAGTGTACACATACACAGTGTACACACACAGTGTACACACACACAGGGTATACACAGTATACACACACAGTGTACACACGGTGTACATACAGTGTATACACCCAGTGTACACAGGGTGGGGAGCGATAGTGTAGCGGTTAGCGCGCTGCGCTATGAACCTGGCGACCCGGGTTCGATTCCCGCTCACGGCCAACACCAGTGACGATTATCTGAACTGGTCCCGGGCCTCCCCTAGGTCGACTCAGCCTCAAATGAGTACCTGGTGCGGTGTGTAAACATTGCCACTAGGGAGACAAAGGCGGTCGGGCGTGGTGCTGGCCACCCACCCCCTCGTGTACCGTTCCGGCCTTCATAGGTGCTCGCTAACAGCACTTGCCCCTACAGTCTGTTAAGGCTATATGGGGGATCTTTGTTTGTGTGTACACTCTGTGTGTACATACAGTGTACACACAGTGACACTGTATATATACACACACACAGTGTACACACAGTGACACACAGGGTATACACAGTGTACACACACAGTGTATACAGTGTACACACACACAGTGTACACACACACAGTGTATACACATAGTGTACACACACACAGCGTACACACGGTGTACACACGCACAGTGTATACACATAGTGTACACACACAGTGTACACACACAGTGTATACACAATGTACACAATGTACACACACAGTGTGCACACACAGTGTACACACACACAGTGTACACACACAATTTATACACACAGTGTACACATACGCAGTGTACACACACACAGTGTATACACATAGTGTACACACACACAGCGTACACACATAGGGTACACACACAGTGTACACACAGTGTACACACACACAGTGTACACACACAGTGTACACACAGTGACACACACACAGTGTATACACACAGTGTACACACACACAGTGTATACACACACAGTGTACACAAACAGTGTACACACACACAGTGTACACATAGACACCTGGGAGCCAGAAATCTTTCTGATGGGTCAAATACTCATTTCACTTATTAAAATGCAAATAAATTTATAACATTCTTGACATGCGTTTCTCTGGAATTTTGTTGTTATTCTGTCTCTCACTGTTCAAATAAATCTACCATTAAAATTATAGACTGATCATTTCTTTGTCAGTGGGCAAACGTACAAAATCAGCAGGGGATCAATTTTTTTTTTGTTTCCATTCTACGTGGTGACTTTACCGAAATAACCAAGAAGATGAATCCCTGCAGTCACGAAAGCTTTAAATAGAAATTTGAATTGCAAGTGCTTTGAGTGTGTGCACGTGCCGTTTGGAAACAAATGTACGATACGCTTATGGTAGATATGATTAGGTAATATCGTAGTGTCGCCATATCGCGATAACTGTCGGAGTTAAATGTTGTACAATTCTGCAAGAGCGTTCCGGACTTTGATCGCGTTGTGTGAACGTCATCATTTGGAACGAACCAACTTACCGCTTTAAATAGGGGGGGGGGGTCGCAGACGCGGTAATATTGTTTTTAAAATATATAAATATATACATCTCCAACAGCAATACAATGACGGAGCGACCGTGACTATCACAGTAGATCATTCAGCATATATTGTTTGAGTAAATATGATTCAAATTATGTGATGGAAGTGAAAGTATAAGATTGATAGTTTGAGCGTCAACCCTTCGCTGGGAGTGGTAGCTCCCAAGTGCCAATGGCTGACGCCTCAAGCGCGGCTCCCAGGACGCTTCTAAACTGTTCGGAACATAACGACTCCCCACCCCCACCCCACCCCTAAACTCTAAACTTGCACGAACAATTCCTCTCGCCCCTTAAAACTCTGAGCAGGATTGAACTCACGCGAACCGGTAAGTGGGTGTTTTGGTTTTAAAATTTTGACCACAAAAAAAATCCGGTGTTGTGTGACCCCCGTTGCGGCGGTGACACCGCAGGCTGTGGTTGCTCCCCGCCAGGGAAGGCGTCTCCTCGGTAGGCAATCCAGGCCATTCAGGCCCTCCCTGGCGTCTCGGGCCTAGTCTGTCACAAAGAAAATAAACATTTAGACATGCTTTGTGGAACTGTTTTTACAGTAAGATACACAGGCAGCAGTCGTAGGAAGAAAGGCTGAAATACAATCGTCAGTAACAGAGGTGTTATGAAAAAGGGCCATTGCACGATTATGCACTACAGTATTTACTTTTAAGGGCAGTGTTATTGGTAAATATGTAGGGGTTTTTTCTCGTGATATACCCGTCTTTGTGTTTGTCCTCATGCTTTGGGTTTCGGGCTGTTCCACGCAAGTTGAAGCCTTTGGTTGAACGAGGTAACACAACCACGGGTCAAGTTATCTCTTGATGCATCACAGCTGTCATCATAACCCGTACGGTTTACCCCGTATTCTTGTACAGAGACATTGAGTTTTCACGCCCATACGGGGTACAGCCGTTTCAATACGGGCAAAAAAAACATGATTTGGTAACATAATATTGTCTGTTTATTTGTGTTTCTACATTGTGATGGGACTCCGTAGGACGAACGTTGATATTTATAAAGACACGTGGTGGCAGATACGGTCTGAATTGATCTGTAATAAGGTAGGGGCACTGATTGATAGGGGGTTGACAGCTACGTGGTGGTGAGTGTACTCGAAGTGAATGTCTATTTGTGTTTCTCCCTTGTGATGGCACTTTGTTGTTGTTGTTTTAGAAGGCTGCGGGACTGTGCAACGTTGGTGAGCGGCATAGGAGCGGTGGGGGCAACATCCATTGTGGAGTACAATGTCACTACGCTCCCACGTCTACGCTACCCTCCTCCACCAAGCCGCCACACGGACGAGCGTGGTGAAGTATGGTCAAATCACGACCCGGGGCGGCGTGGGGAGACCCTCGTCCGGCAATGGATTAACAAATTGGCTCTTACTGTATACCTCCATATATATAAAAATATGCAAGGTTGTGATTGTGTGTGTTATCTGTTCAAAATGTTTAGCGTACTTCCCGACATGCAACAAAACTGGAAATTTGCCATGTGGGTACTTTCCAGACTGTACACCGTGCAAACATTATACAAATACACTTTTGTGTTGTTTTTTGGGGGGGGAGCTCAATAATGTATAGATTTTTTGGACGGCAAGTGAGCTGTGACGTCAAATCTGTCACGTGACCCTCGCATGTGGAAGCGTCACGCATTGTAGTGTAGCGATTAGCGCTGTGTGTGTGTGTGTCTGTGTGTGTCTGTTTGTGTCTGTGTGTGTCTGTGTGTGTGTGGAAGCGTAACGCATTGTAGTGTAGCGGTTAGCGCTACGCCGCGCTACGAACCCTGCGACCCGAGTTCGATTCGCGCTCACGGCCACCACCGGTGACGATTATTTGAACCGCTTCTGGGCCTCCCCTAGGTCGACTCAGCCTCAAACGAGTAACTGCTGTCGTGTGAACATCGCCACTGGGGAGACAAAGGCAGTGTGTGTGGAAAGACATTTTCAGATTCATCTACTCTTGAAACACACCAGAGAACACACACGGGAGAGAAACCCTTCAAGTGCAGTGTGTGTGGGAAGGCATTTTCAGATTCATCTACTCTTAAAAAACACCAGAGAACACACACGGGAGAGAAACCCTTCGAGTACAGTGTGTGGGGGAAGGCATTTTCAGATTCATTTGCTCTTAAAACACACCAGAGAACACACACGGGAGAGAAACCCTTCAAGTGCAGTGTGTGTGGGAAGGCATTTTCAGATTCATCTCATCTTCAAAGACACCAGAGAACACACACGGGAGAGAAACCCTTCAAGTGCAGTGTGTGTGGGAAGACTTTTTCATATTCATCTACTCTTAAAACACACCAGAGAACACACACGGGAGAGAAACCCTTCAAGTGCAGTGTGTGTGGGAGGACATTTTCAGATTCATCTACTCTTAAAAAACACCAGAGAACACACACGGGAGAGAAACCCTTCAGGTGCAGTGTGTGTCGGAAGACATTTTCAGGTTCATTTGCTCTTAAAACACACCAGAGAACACACACGGGAGAGAAACCCTTCAAATGCAGTGTGTGTGGGAAGACGTTTTCAGATTCATCTACTCTTATAACACACCAGAGAACACACACGGGAGAGAAACCCTTCAAGTGCAGTGTGTGTGTGAAGGCATTTTCACGGTCATCTGCTCTTAAAACACACCAGAGAACACACACGGGAGAGAAACCCTTGTGCAGTGTGTGTGGGAAGACATTTTCTGATTCATCTGTTCTTAAAAAACACCAGAGAACACACACGGGAGAGAAACCCTTCAAGTGCACTGTGTGTGTGAAGGCATTTTCACGGTCATCTGCTCTTAAAACACACCAGAGAACACACACGGGAGAGAAACCCTTCTTGTGCAGTGTGTGTGGGAAGACATTTTCTGATTCATCTGCTCTTAAAAAACACCAGAGAACACACACGGGAGAGAAACCCTTCAAGTGCAGTGTTTGTGGGAAGACATTTTCACGGTCATCTGCTCTTAAAAAACACCAGAGAACACACACGGGAGAGAAACTCTTCAAGTGCACTGTGTGTGAAGGCATTTTCACAGTCATCTGCTCTTAAAACACACCAGAAAACACACACGGGAGAGACACCCTTCAAGTGCAGTGTGTGTGGGAAGGCATTTTCACAGTCATCTGGTCTTAAATCACACCAGAAAACACACACGGGAGAGAAACCCTTCAAGTGCAGTGTGTGTGGGAAGGCATTTTCACAGTCATCTGGTCTTAAATCACACCAGAAAACACACACGGGAGAGAAACCCTTCAAGTGCACTGTGTGTGGGAAGGCATTTTCACAGTCATCTGGTCTTAAATCACACCAGAGAACACACACGGGAGAGAAACCCTTCAAGTGCAGTGTGTGTGGGAAGGCATTTTCACAGTCATCTGCTCTTAAAAAACACCAGAGTACACACGGGAGAGAAACCCTTCAAGTGCAGTGTGTGCGGAAAGGCATTTGCACATTCATCAAATCTTCTAGTACACCAGAGAACACAGACAGGAGAGAAACCCTTGAGGTACACTCTGTGTGGGATGATGTTTGCACAGTCATCACATCTTAAAGTACACCAGAGAACACACACGGGAGAGAAACCCTTCAGGTGCACTCTGCGGGAAGGCGTTTGCACATTCATAAAATCTTCAAGTACACCAGAAAACACGGAAGCATCAGAAGATCTGCAAGGAGTGGAATCTGAAATCAGCTTGTGAAAGTCAAAGTGCCACAATAAGCCCATCCCTCATGAAACAAGAACCGGACGAAAATCGCAGCTTGGACACTTTTAAAGGTATCGAGGTAAAATATGAAGAGGTGATGGTGAAGAGGGAAGAAGTGATTGTGAAGAGGGAAGAAGTGAAGGTGAAATATGAAGATGAAGATTCAACTCCAAAATGGGACCTTCACATCGATGGAGGCAACGTAAAGCAGGAGGAGAATTCTGACTGTGAGGCAGAGCGAGGCAACTCCCAGCAGTTTGTGGAAGTGGAGGTGTGGGTGGACTTCCTCCGAGACAATACAAAGTCAAGTGGAGACCCGGTAGATGTGTAAGCCAGAGACGATGTCGCTACAATAGATGCACCTTTGTCACAAGCCTTTAATGACAATGTGAAGTTGAACACTTTGTGGGCCCGTGGGTTGGGTAGATCTCTACCAGGAGCAAGAGCCAATAAGCTCCCAAGCATTCACTATGTTATAATAATTGCTTTTACACGGTGCTTGCTTAATCGCCTCAGCAACTCGGAGTTTTGTGTCGTACCTCGCCTGAAACACTCAAAGAGCATCCCCAAGTAGCAGCTGCCCCTGTGTGGCACAAGGTGGTGGCCCTGCACCGGCCTGCATGTGGACGAGAGCCTGTCAGTAGGGGGCGATGATTGATGTGTCATCTCAGTTGTGTGGTTTGTAGGTAATGTTTAGAATTTGCTACATTTTCACTCAGACGCCAGCATGCAATGGCCTACTCGTTTTGAATGACACAATAGTATGTTTTACATACACGGTGAAGCAGACTGTGCAACTTTTTAAAAAAGCTTCTTGTTAATACGATGTAACGTGATGCAGTATATTTCACTGCAGTAATCCAATTTTGTTAATATGCCTGTCAATAATTTAGAATGTATACTTGTCTGGTTTTGTGCATACTTGTAACATTTGATCTATAAGGGTCAAACATTGATTAAGTGATGTTAGGACAAAGTGTGTGTGTGTGTGTTTGAAAGTAACCTGTACAGATTACTCAGGTGAGACCCGTTGTTCTTGTGATACAGGTCAAAGGGTACTTTTGTGTTCCACGAAGCATCTGGAGCAACTCATTGTCTTTGAAATAGGTAGCACGCTCGGATCATTCATCAGTTACAAGGCATACCACTTAAAAGTTACACGTATAGGAGGAGGTACATTCTCTACAACACGAATTGTAGTTTTGTCTTACGTGTTGACGTAGATTTTGTCTAACTAGGACTAGAAATGCACCTTGCTGATTCACGTCTGGATGTTCGTACCTATCGTTTGAAGCAAACCCCACTGCTGTTGTTGAAACGCTGTGCACCAATAATGGTCCAACACATTGACGGCCTTCAGGCCAGGAAAGTCACAACATTTACGGCACACGAAGGACGCATTCACGCAAGTACCCCATGCTCAGTTTTGAAGTTTTAAAATGAAGCATCTTTGAATTGTGTTGTGTTTTGAATTAGATAATTTTATTTCTTCATTAAAAGCTTGTCTCAATTTACATCTGGAAGACTTCATTGAAAAGGACATTTTGTGTGAATTTTCTCTCGTCGTTAAGTAGACGGTCTTGCCGGGGGTTCGGTTCGATGCGGCCCTTCACCTGGTTGGGATTGCGGGATCGAGATAAGGCGACACGGAGCTGGCCGTGCGAGAAGACCGCCGTCTGCAGATCGATTCCAACGTAATCGAACGTCTGTCCCTGCACCTCCGTCGTCCATGCAGGGGGTGCGTAGGTTTGCAGCGCCCCCTGCATGAAAACAACGGAAAGTGTAGCGCTCATCACAGATAGATAAAGTTGTGCGCTTATATTTAAAATGTTATGCTTTTATAAGGTGATGTTGAAATCGAAAAGTGTTTGGCCAGTTGATGATTTCAATCAGATTGATTCATTTATTATGAACCGCATATCTGAGCTTTTGTGGTCCTGTTGAGCTAAAGTTGTAAAAAGTCCGTGACTATAACTTCGCTCAATATTGTAAACGTGTTTCTATTATTTAGTTATTGTTTAATACAAACTACTTCAGATAATGGGTTTCAAGATGTACTTGAATGGCACGTTGTTCCGGTGTTTAATGGCTTGTACATCATGGCAAATGGCTTCCATCGATGTGAAAGTCAATGGTGGATGATAATTTGACATTTCGGTGTTGATTTGGAGTAGATTGTTTAACTGTTGCATACCGGGTGGTGAAATGCTTTGCCGAGTACCTGAACTGTTTGACCAAGTGAATTCACGAAGAGTTCGATGCGAGTCTGAGCGTTAATATTCTTGTGGAACAACAAAGGTCGGATATTTTAAAGATTCCTGATCGTACGTTTTATTGCGACAATGTTCATGGGGAACACGTGTGGAGGAGAGTTTCAGGTGAAGTCTCCCCTTACCTGGCAACCATGGTGGCTGTCCGCTGATCACTCTCACTCCGTCACAGCTACGAGCTGTAGGGACGGGACGCTCCACCCTGGCGCTGTTTTAATTCACAGCACCAAGAGCGGAGAGCCTCATCCCTGCAGTTCCCTCCTGTTGGGCCGCATCATTTACCGCGTAACGAGGCAACGTTTTCATGAGCGGTGCGTTCCACTACACACCCACACGAGCGAACCATGTGCAACAGTGTGCGTACATACAGACACGAACAAACACGCGGTTGCACATGCACACACGAGCGCGTACTTGCAAACACGGACAAGTGGAGATGCACGCACGAGTGTGGTCACCACCTGGCTAGCTACACTAGTCACGTGATAACTAGTATACTAAACTATACACTACACTATACACTACACTACATTACTATACACTACACTATACACTACACTACTATACACTACACTATACTAAACACTTATACACTATACTATACACTACTATACACTACACTATACACTTATACATTACAATATACACTACTATACACTACACTATACACTACACTATACACTACTATACGCTACACTACTATACACTACACTATGATAAACACTTATACACTACACTATACACTACTATACACTACACTACTATACACTACACTATACACTTATACATTACAATACACACTACTATACCATACACTATTATACACTACACTATACACTACAATATACACTATTATACACTACACTATACACTACACTATACACTACACTACTATACAATACACTATTATACACTACACTATACACTTATACACTACAATATACACTACAATATGCACTACTATACACTACACTATACACTACTATTCACTACTATACACTACACTATACACTACTATTCATTACTATACACTACACTACACACTACATTACTACACACTACACTACACACTACACTACTACACACTACACTATACACTACACTAAACACTTATACTATACACTACACTATACACTACTATACACTACACTACTACACACTAGTGCTGCACTAGTCCCCAAACTGCAAAGACAAAGGCTCCCCAATGTAGACTGACGCATCCACAGACCCACACATGGACCCACGGACTCGCACAGAAACCCACGGACTCATCGACTCCCACTGGGCGTGCGCTGTTAGCGAGCACCGGTGAGGGTCGCAATGGAACAACACCAGGGGCTGGTGTGGACAGAACCACGGCTGGCCGCTCGTCTCTCAAATTCTGATGTTAGCACCCCCACCCACCTCACCACCTCCTTAATTATGGCTGAGTCCACCTAAGTGACGCTCAGGACTGCTTCAGGTAAGGGGCCGACCTTAAATGACGTCACGTGATTTCAAATCCCTTTAAACTATTGTCATTGTAGTGCGTATTTAATGTAGCGCTGCACTCTGATGTTGTAGGTAGAAAACATTACAAAGTCTATTTAATCAAGTAGAACGTGTTTATATTTATTTAAAGTTGCGCAATTTGATGTGACGTCACGTTTCTCAAACCCCCCCCCCCCTTGTCACACATCGTCACAAACGTCTGACCTCGCCCCCCCCCCCTCTAGGTGCGTGACGTCATTCACGGACGGCCCCTAATTGTCGCTGGTATTGGCCGTGAGCGAGAATGGCGCAGCGCCGCTAACCGCTACGCCGTGATGGTGCCCTTACCTGCGTGAACGGAGACGCGGTCAGACGATGGGTGAGCCGCTGGTGCGGGCAGGACGAGTGATCTCGGGCGTACCTCCTGACGTGGAAGGCGAGGGAGGTCGGAGTGCGCATGTGAAGAGAGACGGCAAGGGGCGGGAGGAGAGGGGGGCGATCGGACGGAGCGGAAGCAGGAGGACGAGGGCAGGAGAGGCAGCGGAGCCGTGGAGGAGTCTGGGCGCACTTGATAGTGAAAGTTGACGTGGACGCACGCTGCAGAAGAGAAGAAAATCTTCACGCTCGGCGCCACACACAGCCAGACGTAGCTCACCTCATCCATCTTGCTGACGATGTGTAGGACGACTAGACTCTGGTTGTCTTGTAGCTCTGTGGAAAGAAGGAGAGGTAGCAGGTACCACCACAGTCAGTATGCACTGCTGTAAAGATAGCAGGTACCACCACAGCAATATGCACTGCTGTTATAGCATAAAAAATATATAACGATACTATCATAGAATGTTAACTAAACGAGCATACATTTGTAACTAATTTAGGATAAACATTAAACTTAATGAGTATGGATAAATATACTGCATTAGCATACAGATTAAAATTAATTAGCATACCAAAATTAGCATAGGGCAACCGTTGACCAATCGCTGCGCACCACCGTCGGAGACGCGCCCAGGTTTGCCTCTCGACCAATCGGATCGCTGGCCCTCCCCCCCTCCCCACTTTGGCACGCGGCGATCAATCAGATCGCGGGGAGGACGCTACCATTTTTAATGCCCTACACGCTGAACGCCGCGCGCCCATGTGCGTGTGAGTGTTTAGTTTTGTTTTAATTCTTTTAATCATTAAAGTTCGCGAGTGTCAAGGTAAGCTACGTTGACTTTTTATTTTAAAAGCATTTTCTCAAGAGAACCGTTGTTGCTGCGGCTGTTGTTGTGAAAGGCCCGGTACACCCTGAGGCCTTGCCTAGACTAGGACAGCCTTGATGTCACGTGGGTCCACACGCGTCTTTCGGTGAAGTCACTGAGGTAGAAAATAAAATATATTTAATTTAATTACATTTTATTTTATACCTACGTTAAATTTGATTTTAAAAAAATAATTTAATTAAAATTTATTTTATACCTACGTTAAATTTAATTTAAATTTGTAATAAATTAAAATGTATTTATTTTATTTCATTGCTACGTTAAATTAAATTGAATTTTTTTATAAATTAAATTTATTTAAATTACATTTATTTAATGCCTACGTTTAATTTAATTTTTAAAATAAATTACATTATTTAAATTAATTTTATTTCATACCTACGTTAAATTAAATTTTAAATAAATTAAATTATTTTATTTAAATTAATTTTTTTAATAAATTAAATTTATTTTATTTTAATTTATTTTATACCTACGTTAAATTAAATGAAATGTTTTAATAAATAAAATTGATTTTATTTAAATTAAATTGATTTTATTTCATACCTACACATGTACAGTCATTTTAACTGCTCTGACTGCTACAAGCTAAGTGCGGCCTGGAAGCGTATTATTAAGTAATACATTTTACAATTACAATTCCTTATAGAGGAACCCCATACTAATGAACTGACTACGTATCTATATAATTAAAAGACCGCACGCAGATGTCGCAAAAGCGGACCCCGTTGTCAATGATATAATTTGATGCACGTACAGCAGTTGCTGTATGTACATCATTAAAATTACACCGATTGTAATATGTCACCAAAGACGACACAATTTTAATTTGACCCCCGGGTCTGATCGCGTTAACTGTGCAGGTGGCGGGGGTCGAGAGGTGACTTGCACGTGTGTGCAGCTTATTGAATATTGACGTGCGATGACTTGTGGAGAGGAAGAATGATGATGATGGCGATGCAAGTCTTGAAGTCTGACGTTGTTCTCCGAGTCGTGTAGCCTACCGCGTGCAACTTTGGGGATTGCGTAATGTCATTTTAGTTTCCTCTGTGGAACTTTTTATTTTGTTGATTCTAACGCTGTAACTAACATAGGGTGGGCTTGGGAGCGACGTTGTCGATGTGTTTTGGCGTTGCACCAACCAGCACCTTTGCATTCAGAAGTTGGAGGTGCTTTGATTGTTACAGCGAGAGGTGGAATCATCACCGCCATGGGTTTAAGTGGGCACGGAGCCCGTCAAGGGAATGGGTAGGTAGAGTAATGGGGTTGGAGAGTATACACAACTTGCATTTCTAGTCATTTCAACAATTTATGGGCATGCGCATCATTAACAGTGTCCTGATTGATGAGCAAAACAAAATCGTACTTTAATCATCAATCTATCGTCATAAATTAGTCCGAAATATCAATAGGCATGCTCAAAACCGCATTCCTATTATAAAAATCATTGCACCCCCATTCATGATGACAATTCCAATGTGGTCATTATGATGCTCAGAATTACACATTCTCAGAATCATGAACATTTATTAAAACAGCAGTGTGCTCAAAATGGTCATTTAACAATTTCAACATGTACACAATCAATTCCAAGATTCTAATCAAAGTAAGTCCTATGTGTCGTGTTTTCATGCTTTTACATTATTGCGCGCCCCCCCAAAAAATATACAAAAGTCTATTTTTATAATGTTTGCATGGTGTACAGTCTGGAAATTACCCACATGGCAAATTTCCAGTTTGGTGCGTGTCGGGAAGTATGCTAAACATTTTTAACAGACGCACACATTCACAACTTTGCCTTTGGTATATATGGAGATTAGTAATAAATTGTTAATTTAACTACTTTCATGTTGACAGATTGGAAATAGGAATAGCACTGGCTCACCACGGGGCTTATCGCGTGGTATCTGGGCACTTTATTTAAAACGTAAACCCCACAGTTTGTGGGTACAATTCCTCGCAAGTTGCGTCCACAGAGACAGACAGACAATGACGCTTCTAGGTAAGAGTAAGAAATGAATCTACGTGTCGATGAGAGACGAGAGAGCCAAGAGGTCACCTCGGGAGACGGGGCGGCGCGTCAACCTTAGTCACGTGACTGAAGGAGTGTGGGCGTGCCGTGCGTACGTGTGTGTACTGTGTGTGTGTCTACCGTGTGTGTGTACTGTGCGTGTGTGTGTACTGTGTGTGTGTGTACCGTGTGTGTGTACTGTGCGTGTGTGTGTACTGTGTGTGTGTACCGTGTGTGTTTGTACTGTGCGTGTGTGTGTACTGTGCGTGTGTACTGTGCGTGTGTGTGTACCGTGTGTGTGTGTGTACCGTGTGTGTGTGTGTACCGTGCGTGTGTGTACTGTGTGTGTGTACCGTGTGTGTGTGTAACGTGTGTGGCGGTAGTCTAGCGGTTAGTGCGCTGCTCTACAAACATGATGACCCGAGTTTGATTCCCGCTCAGCCAACACCCAGTGACGATTCTTTAGGATATGTTTTTCAAACGAACAGTTGTTTGGGTTGCGTTGTGTTCATTAAAGTTACTTGCAATTCAAATACAGGTGTGTTTTTGGTGGTTGTGATGCCAGACGATAACATTGTGAGGAGCAATGCCTGAATCCTTACCCTTGGGGTTCCTCTAGAAATGGCAAAAAGTCACTGAGAGTGGCCACGTGGAGGAGAGGCTGCTACTCTGTACAGAGCTGGACCGGTACCGCCTGTATCTCTGTGGCATTCAGGAGATCCAGTGGACCGGCTCTGACTCCAATCATCATGAGGGGTGCAGAGTCATCCACCCGGGGCAGGAGACTGCCAAACAACAAGGAGTGGCTCTTATTCTGAAAAAAAGAATGAAGGCGGCGTGGGAAGGTGGCGGCGAGGTGTGAGAAGCTGTAAGCCCCAGGCTACTTTGGGCTCGCCTCCCCATCAACAGGAGGCAGAGAATGGTGGTGGTGGTGGCTGCTTACGCCCCCACCGAAGACGAACATCAGTGGAGGGATGCAGGCAAGCCCGTGGATTCAGATTCCTTCTATAACCTCCTGTCACAGGTGTTAGCTAAAAGTGGCCCCTTGGGATAGAGTCATCATGTTGGGTGACTTCAATGCCCGACTTGGTGATGATGCTGGCACCTGGTCTGGAGCGATTGGAAGGCATGGGCCAGATCAACTCAATAACAACGGTAGGAGGCTGTTAGACTTCTGTGCAGCCTGTGAGCTCGTCATTACCAACACGCTGTTCTGGCATCTGTGCATCCAGACAACATCATGGATTCACGCCGGGTCCAAGCAAGAACATCCGCTGGACTATATAGCAGTGGACCAGCGAATGCAGGCCCATGTCCTTGACACCAGAACCTACAGTGCTGCTGACCTCACTGACCGTTAGCTTTTCATATGTAAGATCTGTGGGCTGGGTAAATCTGTGAGCAGGAGCGAGAGATAATTAAGCTCCCAAGCATTCACTACGTTATAAACAACATATTTTCACTCATAAGTCGCTTGCCTAATTGCCTCAGCAACTCGGTGTTTCGTATCGAATCTCATCTCAAACAATGGAAGGCCGCCCCCTAGTGGCAGCTGCCCCTGTGTGGTACAAGGTGGCCCTCCACCGGCCTGCACGTGGCATGAGTCTATCGGTAGAGGGCGATCATTGACGCGTCATCTACATTGTGGAGTTTCCGGATAATGTCTGGAATTAACCACAATTTTGACCGTGACACCAACATGCAATGACCTGTGCGTTGTGAGTGACACAATACTCTGTTTGACATCCGCCGTGAAGCAGAACAGCGCATATTGTGGTGAATGTTACTGGGGTAGCCAGGTGTGCCTGTCGGATTTGAACTTTGAACCTCTGCAACAAATAGAGAAGACGCTACCATATTCCTGGTTCTTTCGGTAAAGTCACGTAGATAGAAAACAAAATAAAATATTTAAAAAATAAAAAAATTAATACAAATATCAAATAAAATAAATAAATAGGTTGATGATAAGATGCCATGGGTCGACTGACTCAGTTGACTGGCCAATGCACCGCCTTTGCCCCCCACTACACACACAGTGTGTGTACGTACACATACTGTACACACAATAATGTCCACGTTGTTGCTGAGTTCACGCACCCAAGGGAGGAGGCAATGAAAATGAAGCTAAATCAACTTAAACTCCATCCCCGCTCTGTGACGTCACCACTCAGCATGACCTCATCGGCATGAAGTGCCAGCGGGAGGTGTACCTCGCTAGTGACGTCATGTCACCAAGGTATTCACACTCCCCCAACCCCGTCCACGGCGCTCTTGAGCGTGACATCACCTCCGCTTGGGTCACTGCCGATATCAATCCAGTGGCAATCCTTATTTGGGCAAAGGTACGCCCAGTGACCGGCGGTTCATTAACATAATGTGTCGTTGACGCCGTCGGTTCAGCTGCCACGCCCCATCCCTCGACATATGGCCAGTCAACATTAACATAATTTATTCAGTTACAGCCGCTCATTATGGGAGGGGCGTGTCTCTTACCACGGAAGTGACGTCACGTTACCTGCTTACCCGCGTGACGTCGCGAGGTAACAGGAGGCTGCCAATCCACGCTTGCACTGAAATCCGAGGTGAGATTCTCATGGTGGTGGTGGTCTTTGTTGTTGTTTACCAAGGTAGAGCCTCTCTCTCTCTCTCGTAGGGATGTCAGTTGAGTAGCAGCGAGCATGGGAATCGATGTCCAGGTTGGAACTTTACAACGCGGGGCCTAGCCACGCGGGGCCTTGCCTCCTGCCCTCGCCTGATTGCGTTTACTTTAATTATCTCGCTTAAGTTTAATTTGTCTTCACCCGGCTCGCCACTTTGTAACTTTGTTTTATTGTAAATATTCACGCAGTTTTTATTTTTTTCACCAGGCCAAGCCCGCTTGAGCTGCTATACCGCTCTTGTTATCAGAAGCGACCTGCCCACAACAACACAAGGTGAGGCTTTGTCAACGTGTGTGAATGTTTTGACTTAAAACTTTGGTGACTGCAGGAATTAATATTCTTGGTTCTTTCGGTAAAGTCACGTAGATAGAAAATTAAATGAAAATAACAATAAAAATGAATGTAAATAAAGCAAAAAAACTCACGTCGTTTTGATCGCAACACAAGTGGTCTTTAATGTAATTGTATTATCAATTATTGTTATTTTCTATCTACGTAACTTTACTGAAAGAAACAAGAATACGTGTGTCAATGTCTATCGGTCAAAGACGCTAAACGGAGTGACGCGCAAACTCCAAATATACAGCAGGCGTCAGGGTCGGAATCGAACCCACGACTTCCTGTATACCAGGTGAGGTAGTTAACATCACACCACGGAGAGAGACACGCAAACTCCAGTTAGCCTCAGCTATGTTCGTTGATCCTCAATTAATTACTTGGTGGAGTGAGGAAGCATTCATGCCGAGCAGATGAAGGTGGCCAGGCGTGATTCTAGACACGCCACCGCCTGTTTACCCAGTGACAGTGTACAGTTTGTGTTTGCAGTAACGTCTATTAACTCTGTTGAACACGGAGGTTATTACGTAACAATAGTTTACTTTTGTTTTCCTCTGGAACTCTTTATAAGAATGGAAACAGGAGGTGAACACAGTACGCACATGCAGCTGAAATCGGAACTGTTCATCCCAGCATTTAAGGACATCTGAGCCTGGATTCACACCTCTAAGTTGCGATTGAACATTAATTTATGCATAACACAAATGGTATTGTTTTCAACACCCTTTGCTATGTCAGCTGAATTTAGCTCTCATAAATATTCCTTTTGTAGCCAGACAGCCGAAATTGTGTGCTCGGAGTTTTGGGTGAACATTCAATTTGAAGATACGAGGGCTTCCAGGCATGTTTATGACCATTTGCCCTCTCATTGTGTGCCATAACAGCCCTGTGATGAATTTGGGAAACTTTTTCACTGCATCATGAATATATGAATAAGTATAGACGTGTAAGTCACATGTTACTGTATATATGCATTCCTCTGTGCCTCGATACTGACGTGTAGATGGTGTGGATATTATTTTTTTCTGTCTGCAGCTGACGCTTCCTCTGACGCTTCCTCCGCAGAATTGGTCTGATGGAGCAAATGCACTCAGCGCAGCTCGGTATGACAAGTCAACAATGCGACCAGCGTGCATACAGCACGGATCGGACTGGAAATTTGACACAGCACCAGAGAACTCGCACAGGAGAGAAACCCTTCAAGTGCAGTGTGTGTGACAAGGCATTTTCGCGGTCATCTGCTTTTAAAAGACACCAGAGAACACACGGGAGAGAAACCCTTCAAGTGCAGTGTGTGTGGGGAGGCATTTTCACAGTCATATAATCTTAAAAGACACCAGAGAACACACACGGGAGAGAAACCCTTCAAGTGCAGTGTGTCTGGGAAGGCATTTGCATGGCCATCAGTTTTTCAGACCCACCAGAGAACTCACACAGGAGAGAAACCCTTCAAGTGCACTGAGTGTGGGAAGGCATTTTCACATTCATCAAATCTGCAAAAACACCAGAGAACACACACGGGAGAGAAACCCTTCAAGTGCACTGAGTGTGGGAAGGCATTTTCACATTCATCAAATCTGCAAAAACACCAGAGAACACACACGGGAGAGAAACCCTTCAAGTGCACTGTGTGTGGGAAGGCGTTTGCACATTCATTAAGTCTGCAAAGACACCAGAGAACACACACGGGAGATAAACCCTTCAAGTGCACTGTGTGTGGGAAGGCGTTTGCACATTCATTAAGTCTGCAAAGACACCAGAGAACACACACGGGAGAGAAACCCTTCAGGTGCACTGTGTGTGGGAAGGCATTTTCACAGTCAACTGTTCTTAAAAAACATCAGAGAACACACACAGGAGAGAAACCATTCAAGTGCACTGTGTGTGGGAAGGCATTTTCACTGTCATCTGTTCTTAAAAAACACCAGAGAATACACACAGGAGAGAAACCCTTCAGGTGCTTTTTGTGCGGGATGATGTTTGCACAGTCATCACATCTTCAAGTACACGAGAGAACACACACGGGAGAGAAACCCTTCAAGTGCACTCTGTGCGGGAAGGCGTTTTCACAGTCACCACATCTTAAACTACACCAGAGAACACACACGGGACAGAAACCCTTCAAGTGCAGTGTGTGTGGGAAGGCGTTTGCACAGTCATCTCCTCTTGTAACACACCAGAGAATACACACAGGAGAGACCCTTGAGGTCCACTCTGCAGGAAGGCGTTTGCACATTCATAAAATCTTCAAGTACACCAGAGAACACAGAAGCATCAGAAGATCTGCAAGGAGTGGAGTCTGAAATCAGCTTGTGAAAGTCAAAGTGCCGCAATAAGCCCATCCCTCATGAAACACGAACCGGAAGAAAATCCCAGCTTGGACACTTTTAAAGGTATCAAGGTGAAATATGAAGAGGTGATGGTGAAATATGAAGAGGTGATGGTGAAGAGGGAAGAAGTGAAGGTGAAATGTGAAGATGAAGATTCAACTCCAAAATCGGACCTTCACATTGATGGAGGCAACGTGAAGCCAGAGGTGAATTCTGACTGAGGCAGAGCGAGGCAACTCCCAGCAATTCATGGAAGTGGAGGTGTGGGTGGACTTGCTCCTAGACAACACAAAGTCAAATGGAGACCCGGTAGATGTGTAAGCTTGAGACGGTCGCTACAATAGATGCACCTTTGTCATAGGCCTTTAATGACAAGAACGTGAAGTTGAACACTCAATTCCTAGGTTCAACCTGCAGAGTAAGAGCGAGCGGCCAGTCTTTGTGGACCCGTGGATTGTGGAGATCTCTGACCAGGAGTGAGAGCCACGAAGCCCCCAAGCATTCACTATGTTATAATAATTGCATTTACACGGTGCTTGCTTAATCGCCTCGGCAACTCGGAGTTTTGTATCTCGTCTGAAACACTCGAAGAGCATCCCCAAGTAGCAGCTGCCCCTGTGTGGCACAAGGTGGTGGCCCTGCACCGGCCTGCATTTATTTTTTCCGCCTGAGGACGACCGCTTGTGTTACGATCGAAACGTCGTGATCTATTATTTTTTTTTACCTACGTGACTTTACTGAAAGAACCAAAGAGTATGTGAACAAGATGCTGTCATTAGGGGGCGATGATTGATGTTTCATCTCAGTTGTGTAATTTGTCGCTAATGTTTAGAATTCGCCAGCATGCAATGGCCTACTCGTTTTCAATGACACAATAGTATGTTTTACATCCACTGTTAAGCAGATGGTGCATATTTTTTTAAATAGCTTTTTAATCAGATGTTATCTGATGCAGTAGATTTCACTGCAGTAATTAAATTTTGTCAAAATTCCTGTCAATAATTTAGAATGAACATCTTTGGTTCTTTCGGTAAAGTCACGTAGAATGAGAATAAAATAATAAATTAATAGAATAAAATAACAATAAAATTCTCACGACGTTTCGGCCACAACACAAGTGGCCTTCAGGTGAAAGGAACAAACCCGTCGGGACGACAGAGCTTCAATGAACGTTAAGATTCGTAGCGTCTTTTAAGCTGGTTTAGAGAAGTGAGGCACCTTGGCAAAGGGGTTTACATATAAAACAGGAGAATTTAGCATTGAAATAGCTGAGTGATTAGCTTGTGACTGGTCATAGAAATAGACTGGTCTTATATTAGAATGTTCAGCCGATCTTCTATGCACTACTCCTCGTTAGTTTAACACACCTTAATATGCAGAAGACCGCAGAGCTCATTGACTACAATTTCCCGTTGACATCTTTATATCAGCAGGATGTACATTACAAATCACATGTTCAGCATCTTCATTGGAAGTGCTGCAAGGTTTGACTGAAATGTGAAATATATACAGTGAGGGAAAAAAGTATTTGATCCCCTGCTGATTTTGTACGTTTGCCCACTGACAAAGAAATGATCAGTCTATAATTTTAATGGAAGGTTTATTTGAACAGTGAGAGACAGAAAAACAACAACAAAATCCAGAAAAACGCATGTCAAAAATGTTATAAATTGATTTGCATTTTAATGAGGGAAATAAGTATTTGACCCCTCTGCAAAACATGACTTAGTACTTGGTGGCAAAACCCTTGTTGGCAATCACAGAGGTCAGACGTTTCTTGTAGTTGGCCACCAGGTTTGCACACATCTCAGGAGGGATTTTGTCCCACTCCTCTTTGCAGATCTTCTCCAAGTCATTAAGGTTTCGAGGCTGACGTTTTGCAACTCGAACCTTCAGCGAAAAACGTCGGACATCACGCCGAGAAGCGGCGCTACTTCCCCCGTGAAGCAAAACAAAAAAAGTTTTATCGTAGGTTTTGTAAACAGTTCAAAAGTTGGATGAACCGCCGAACGAGCTAACACGCCTTGGATATATACACATAGCACGAGACGTGGCCGTTCAATTAATGTCTAAAACAAATGGTTAGACGAAACATTTAAAAAAAATAAAGCAAGTTTGAGTAGAATTTGTGTAACCTTCAATCACGCGTTGAGCTTCGTCTGACCCAAGCCACGGGGCTGTTGTTTGTTTTTGTTTTCGTTTGTTTTCCTGCCTTCGCCCACCCCCCCTCTCTCTCATTGGACAGTTTTGCTCCTGCTGAGCTGCTGAAAATGACCAAAGAATGCCTATGAAGAAATATAAAGGGGGAGATATTTTATCTCGTGTGAGGTCGCGTCAAATACCGGAGGGGAATGATGCCCGCGTGATTGCGTGTGTACAGACGAGAGGCGGGGGGGAGGAGGAGGAGGAAGTGGTAAAAATGAAGCTTTTAAAGTTTTGTTACTGCTCACAAAGTTGTTCCCGGTTACCGTGGAGTGTGAAAATAAAAGTTTGTTGGGCAGCTGCTGCTCTCTTGGCCCCTATGCAAGTTACACATTTGTGTTTTAATATCTACGTGTCTATTTATTTAGGGCCCATTTATAACATATGCTACAGGCCCCACACGAGCTTCATCCGGTCCTGGAGCCGCCATCTGCCTTCTGACCATCGACTTGTGATATGTAAGATGTGCCTGCCATTCTTCCACTCCGGTGGTGGGTGTACACCCAGGACCCCATTCCAACCGAAGGTAGCCTGGTCTCAGCTGATAAAAGTTGCAAGCGAGAATTTCATCATCGCGTGCGGCTGGGGTTGGCATCGTCCCCCACTCCTCCTGACGTCGAGGGTAAATGGGCGAGGTTTAGGACTGTGACTCATGCAGCTGCAATGGCTGTTTTGCGTACACGGTCCAGACCTCCCCAGAGACCCTGGCTGACAGAGGTGTTCAGGATGGTTGAGAAAAAGCGACAGACCCACTGTCAACGGCTACAGAATCCCACGTCAGAGAATGAGGAGGCTTACCGCAGCCTTCGCTCGGAGGTTCGGAGAGCCGTGAGGCGCTGCAAGGATGGGTGGTGGTCGCGGGTTGCTGAGGAGATGGAGTCTGCCTCAGTGGCCCGTGATCACAAATCTCTATTTAACTCCATCAAAAAAGTAACCTGCAGCGCCACACCTATTACCATCAGAGTAAAAACGGTGATCCAATCTCCGACCCCCAGGAACAGGTTTGCAGATTTGCTTAGCATTTCTGTGAGGTCCTGGGGGAGGGATCCCTCAGCCAGGAAAACATCGTGGCACAAAGTGAGGATGACCCTGCTGAGGCTGCGGTGCCTCAAATATTGGAAGAAGTCACCCCCTGTGAGTGGTTGGCTGAGGTGCCATTTGTTGAGGAAGTACTGAAGGCGATCCGGAGTCTGAGACCAGGAAAGGCAGCGGGCAGAGATGATCTCCCAAGCGAAATGCTGAGGGAGGGTGGGGTTTGTGCACAGACTGCCCTATATGACATCATAACAACAGTCTGGACCACTGGACGGGTTCCGCAGGATTGGAAGGATGCCCTGGTGGTCCCCCTTTTTCAGAAGGGGAACCGCACAGACTGTAACAACTACAGGGGCATCTCACTCCTCAGTGTGCCGGGAAAGGTCCTGGCAAGGATTATTCAACATCGACTTGCCAGGCACGCTGAGGAGAGGCTTGCGGAGCCCCAATGCGGTTTCAGGAAAGGGCGGTCCTGCACAGATGCCATATTTTCTGTCCGTCTGCTACAGCAGAGGTGTAGGGAATTCCAACAAGACCTACATCTCTGCTTTATTGACCTGGTCAAGGCCTATGATACCATCAGTAGGCCTGGGCTCTGGGTTGTTCTTCGTGCTTTTGGAGTACCTGACCCTCTGCTCACGATCATTAAGGACCTTCATGATGGTGAGCGGGCCCGGGTAAAACTACGTGGCCGGGAGTCTGAGCCATTCCCTGTTAACCTTGGGGTGCGACAGGGATGTCCTCTGGCTCCCACATTATTTAACATCTATTTTGACCGCGTAGTTCGTGAAGCCTTCAATAGCTGTACCAGGGGAATCTCCATATGGTACAGATTTAATGGGAGGCTGATCGACGCCCAGGTGCGGTCAAGGGATGGCTCCCTATTGCTCAACCACGTCATGTATGCTTATGATTTGGTAATAGCTGCACATTCGGAGGAGGAGTTGGAGACGCTGCTGCTGAGACTGGAGCTTGCCACTAAGAGGTGGGGCCTTACCATCAGCCCTACCAAAACTAAGCACCTGCCTGGGTATTTTGTACGATCGGACACTCCACCCCCACAACTCCCAATCGGTGATGGGGCAGTTGTGGAGAGAGCGGAGAGTTTCCCATACCTGGGCAGTGTGCTTATGACTGGCTCCAGTTTAACAGCAGAGGTCTCACTCCGAATCAGTCGAGCAGCAATATCTTTTCATCGGTTGTGTAACGCTGTGTGGAAGCTATCTGCTCTGTCGCTCCGCACTAAGCTTCAGGTCTTCTCGGCCACGGTCATTCCCTCCCTTCTCTACGCTTGCGAAACGTGGACCCCCCTAATGGAACATCTTCGCCGGTTAGAAACATTTAGGCTGGCCTGCCTACGATCCATCCTGGGTTTAATCAGACTGGATTGTGTGAGGAGCTCACAAATCCTTGAAAGATCTGGGCAAGGTCCCATCGGTGAGCTCCTCCGGCGGGGAAGGCTGCGATGGCTGGGTCATGTAGCCCGCATGCCCAGCCACCACATGCCGAAAGAGCTTTTGTTCGGCCGGATTGAGGGGGATAAGCGGGCGCGGCATGGGCTAGAGAAGAGATGGAGTGATGTGGTACAGGAGGACGTGGAGCTGAGTGGACTTGCCGATGACTGGTACCAGCGGTGTAAAGATCGGCCTCTGTGGAGGAGGCTCATGAAGGACGCTACTGGGCAGTTGGAGGTAGTCACCCTCCACCAACAACGGAGGGCGGAGGAGCGACGCTCAGAACAATGAGCGGAGCGCCGGGTGGCTAATGCACAGCAGATTGGCACAGTAGGGGGCAAAGGTGGTGCATCAGCCAGTCATCTCAGTCAGTCGACCCGTGGCACCTGGGTCTGCCCCGTGACCTCCTGCCAGCGGGCGGTGACATCACCGCCACTTAGTGGCGAATGGCGGTTGTTGTTGTTGTTGTTGTGTCACTGTGTGTGTGTCACTGCGTGTGTCGCTGTGTGTGTGTCACTGTGTGTGTGTTGACCTCCTGCCAGCGGGCGTTCTACACTTCACGTGGCCTCAGGGTGCACATAGCCTGGCACAAGCGTCGTGGTGACATCACCGCCACTTAGTGGCGAATGGCGGTTGTTGTTGTTGTTGTGTCACTGTGTGTGTGTCACTGCGTGTGTCGCTGTGTGTGTGTCACTGTGTGTGTGTCACTGTGTCACTGTTACTGTGTGTCACTGTGTGTCACTGTGTTACTGTCACTGTGTGTGTCACTGTGTGTGTGTCACTGTGTGTGTGTCACTGTGTCACTGTGTGTGTGACTGTGTGTGTGTCACTGTGCATGGGGAACAGTAGTGTAGCGGTTAGCGCTACGCTGCGCTATGAACCTGGCGACCCGGGTTCGATTCCCGCTCACGGCCAACACCAGTGACGATTATCTGAACCGGTCCCGGGCCTCCCCTAGGTCGACTCAGCCTCAAATGAGTACCTGGTGCGGTGTGTAAACATTGCCACTAGGGAGACAAAGGCGGCCGGGCGTGGTGCTGACCACCCACCCCTCGTGTACTGTTCCTGCCTTCATAGGTGCTCGCTAACAGCACTTGCCTCTACAGTCTGTTAAGGCTATATGGGAGATCTTTATCTTTGTGTCACTGTGTGTCACTGAGTGTGTGTCACTGTGTGTGTCACTGTGGGTGTCACGGTGTCACTGTTTGTGTCACGGTGTCAACGTGTGTGTCACTGTGTGTGTGTTTGTCACTGTGTGTGTCACTGTGTTGCTGTGTGTCACTGTTACTGTGTCACTGTGTGTCACTGTGTTACTGTCACTGTGTCACTGTGTGTGTCACTGTATGTCACTGTGTGTCACTGTGTGTCACTGTGTCACTGTGTGTCACTGTGTTACTGTGTGTCACTGTGTGTGTTACTGTGTGTGTGTACACTGTGTCACTGTGTCTGTGTCACTGTGTGGGTGTCACTGTGTCACTGTGTGTGTCACTGTGTATCGCTGGGTGTGTGTACAGTGTGTGTCACTGTGTGTACACTGTGTGTATACACTGTGTGTGTGTACTGTGTGTGTACACTGTGTGTGTACACTGTTTGTGTCCGCATTGAACCGAACTCCCGGCAAGGCCATCTACTTAATGACGAGAGAAAATTCACACGAAATGTCCTTTTCAATGAAGTCTCCCAGATGTAAATTGATACAAGCTTTTAATGAAGAAACAAAATAATCTAATTCAAAACACAACACAATTCAAAGATGTTTCATTTTAAAACTTCAAAACGGAGCATGGGGTACTTGCGTGAATGCGTCCTTCGTGTGCAAATGTTGTGACTTTCCTGGCCTGAAGGCCGTCAATGTGTTGGACCATTATTGGTGCACAGCGTCTCAACAACAGCAGTGGGGTTTGCTTCAACCGATAGGTACGAACATCCAGACGTGAATCAGCAAGGAGCATTTCTAGTCCCAGTTAAACAAAATCTACGTCAACACGTAAGACAAAACTATCATTCGTGTTGTAGAGAATGTATCTCCTCCTATACGTGTAACTTTTAAGTGGTATGCCTTGTAACTGATGAATGATCCGAGCGTGCTCCCTATTTCAAAGACAATGAGTAGCTCCAGATGCTTCGTGGAACACAAACGTACCCTTTGACCTGTATCACAAGAACAACGGGTCTCACCTGAGTTCTCTGAACAGGTTACTTTCAAACAGACACACTTTGTCCTAACATCACTTATTCAATGTTTGACCCTTATAGATCAAATGTTACAAGTATGCACAAAATCAAACAAGTATTCATTCTAAATTGTTGACAGGCATATTAACAAAATTGGATTACTTCAGTGAAATATACTGCATCACGTTGCATCGTATAAACAAGCTTTAAAAAAATTGCACAGTCTGCTTCAGTGTATGTAAAACATACTATTGTGTCATTCAAAACGAGTAGGCCATTGCATGCTGGCATCTGAGTGAAAATGTAGCAAATTCTAAACATTACTTACAAACTACACAACTGAGATGACACATCAACCATCGCCCCCTACTGACAGGCTCTTGTCCACATGCAGGCCGGTGCAGGGCCACCACCTTGTGCCACACAGGGACAGCTGCTACTTGGGGATGCTCTTCGAGCGTTTGAGATGAGATACAAAACTCTGAGTTGCTGAGGCGATTAAGCAAGCACCATGTAAAAGCAATTATTATGATTACATAGTGAATGCTTGGGAGCTTATTGGCTCTTGCTCCTGGTTAGAGATCTACCCAACCCACGGGCCCACAAAGTGTTCAACTTCACATTCTTGTCATTAAAGGCCTGTGACAAAGGTGCATCTATTGGAGCAACATCATCTCTGGCTTACACATCTACCGGGTCTCCACTTGACATTGTATTGTCTAGGAGCAAGTCCACCCACACCTCCACTTCCACAAACTGCTGGGAGTTGCCTCACTCTGCCTCAGTCAGAATTCTCCTCCTGCTTTACGATGTGAAGGTCCCATTTTGGAGTTGAATCTTCATCTTCACATTTTACCTTCACTTATTCGCTCATCACTTCTTCCCTCTTCACCTTCACTTCTTCATATTTCACCTCGATACCTTTAAAAGTGTCCAAGCTGGGATTTTCGTCCGGTTCTTGTTTCATGAGGGATGGGCTCATTGTGGCACTTTGACTTTCACAAGCTGATTTCAGACTCCACTCCTTGTGGATCTTCTGATGCTTCTGTGTTCTCTGGTGTTTTACAAGATCAGATGACTGTGCAAACGCCTGCACGCACACACTGCACTTGAAGGGTTTCTCTCTCGTGTGTGTTCTCTGGTGTACTTCAAGATGTGATGAACGTGCAAACGCCTTCCAACAAACACTGCACTTGAAGGGTTTCTCTCCCGTGTGTGTTCTCTGGTGTGTTACAAGATTACATGACTGTGCCAACGCCATCCCGCACATCGTGCACCTAAAGGGTTTCTCTCCCGTGTGTGTTCTCTGGTGGTTCTGAAAAACTGATGGCCATGCAAATGCCTTGTTACACACAGTACATTTGAAGGGTTTCTCTCCTGTGCGAGTTCTCTGGTGCCGTGTCAAATTTCCAGTCCGGTCCGTGCTGTATGCACGCTGGTCGCATTGTTGACTTGTCGTACCGAGCTGTGCTGACTGCCTTTGCTCCATCAGACCAATTCTGCAGAGGAAGCGTCAGCTGCAGACAGAAAAAAAGAATATCCACACCATCTACACGTCAGGCACAGAGGAATGCACACGTGACTTACACGTCTATACTTATTAATATATTCATGATGTAATGAAAAGTTTCTCAAATTCATCAGATTTGATGAACGTGCAAACGCCTTCACGTACAGAGTGCACCTGAAGGGTTTCTCTCCACGGGCTGTTATAGCACACAATGAGAGGGAAAATGTCATTAATATGCCTGGAAGCCTTCATATCTTCCAAGATGAATGTTAACTCAAAACTCTAAGCACACAATTTCGGCTGTCTGACTACAAAATGAATATTTATGAGAGCTAAATTCAGCTGACATAGCAAAGGGTGTTGAAAACAATACTATTTGTGTTATGCAGAAATTAATGTTCAATCGCAACTTAGAGGTGTGAATCCAGGCTCAGATGTCCTTGAATGCTGGGATGAACAGTTCCGAATTCAGCTGCATGTGTGTGCTGTGTTCACCTCCTGTTTCCATTCTTATAAAGAGTTCCAGAGGAAAACAAAAATAAACTGTTTTCATATATCTTCGTGTTCAACAGAGTTAATAGACTTTACTTCAAACACAAACTTGACACTGTCACACACTGGTATGAGTAAACAGGTGGTGGTGTGACCAGAACCATGCCTGGGCACCTTCATCTGCTCAGCATTAATTCTTCCTCACTCCACCAAGTAATGAATCGAGGATCATCAACATAGCCGAGGCTATCCGTGTCTCTGTCTCTCTCTCCCCGTGGTAAAGGTGTTCCCCTCCACACATTCAGAGTCAACAGCGGCACGCGCTTAGCGTCTTTGACCGATAGATACATTGACGCACGTATTGTTGGTTCTTTCAGTAAAGTCACGTAGGCAGAAAATAAAAACAACAGATTAAATTCAATAAGATAATGACCACTTGTGTTGAGATCGAAACGTCGTGGGTTTTTTGCTTCATTTTCAATGTTTAATTTAATTTATAATTTTATTTTATTTTCTATCTACGTGACTTTACCGAAAGAACCAAGAATATTAATTCCTGCAGTCACCAAAGTTTTAAGTCAAAACATTCACACACGTTGACAAAGCCTCACCTTGTGTTGTTGTGGGCAGGTCGCTTCTGATAACAAGAGCGGTATAGCAGCTCAAGCGGGCTTGGCCTGGTGAAAAAAATAAAAACTGCGTGAATATTTACAATAAAACAAAGTTACAAAGTGGCGAGCCGGGTGAAGACAAATTAAACTTAAGCGAGATAATTAAAGTAAACGCAATCAGGCGAGGGCAGGAGGCAAGGCCCCGCGTGGCTGGGCCCCGCGTTGTAAAGTTCCAATCTGGACATCGATTCCCATGCTCGCTGCTACTCAACTGACATCCCTACGAGAGAGCGAGGCTCTACCTTGGTAAACAACAACCACCACCACGACCATGATGAGAATTTCTCACCTCGGATTTCAGTGCAAGCGCGGATCGGCAGCCTCCTGTTACCTTGCGACGGCACGCGGGTAAGCAGGTAACATGACGTCACTTCTGGGGTAAGAAACACGCCCCTCCCACAATGAGCAGCTCTGTAACTGAACAAATTATGTTAATGAGTCCGGGCCATATGTCGAGGGATGGGGGCGTGGCTGCTGAACCCGTCATAATAAACACTCGACGGCTTCAACGAATACATTATGTTAATTAACCGCCAGTCACTGGGCGTACCTTTGCCCAAATAAGGATTGCCACTGGATTGATATCGGTAGTGACCCAAGCGGAGGTGACGTCACGCTCAAGAGCGCGGTGGACGGGGTTGGGGGAGTGTGAATACCTTGGTGTCATGACGTCACTAGCGAGGTACACCTCCCGCTGGCACTTCATGCCGTTGAGGTCATGCTGAGTGGTGACGTCACAGAGCGGAGATGGAGTTTAAGTTGATTTAGATTCATTTTCCATTGCCCCCTCCCTTGGGTGCGTGAACTCAGCAACAACAACGTGGACATTATTGTGTGTACAGTGTGTGTGTGTACACACTGTGTGTGTGTACGTACATACACTGTGTGTGTGTACACAGTGTATGTATGTACGTACACTGCGTGTACGTACATACACACACAGTGTGTAGTGGAGGGCAAAGGCGGTGCATTGGCCAGTCATCTGAGTCAGTCGACCCATGGCATCTTTTAATTATTTTTTTTAAAAATGTATTATTTTTATTTGTTATTTGTGTTAATTTTTTTCATTTTTTAATATTTTATTTTATTTATTATTTGTTTTCTATCTACGTGACTTTACCGAAAGAACCAGGAATATGGTAGCGCATTCTCTATTTGTTGCAGAGATTCAAAGTTCAAATCCGACAGGCACACCTGGCTACACCAGTAACATTCACCACAATATGCGCTGTTCTGCTTCACGGCGGATGTCAAACAGGGTATTGTGTCACTCACAACGCACAGGTCATTGCATGTTGGTGTCACGGTCAAAATTGTGGTAAACATTATCCGGAAACCCCACAACGTAGATGACGCATCAATGATCGCCCCCTACCGACATAATTATACCAGGTGCAGGCCGGTGGAGGGCCACCTTGTGCCACACAGGGGCAGCTGCCACTTAGGGGTGCCCTTCGATTGTTTGAGATGAGATTCGATACGAAACACCTAGTTGCTGAGGCAATTAGGCAAGCGACTTATGAGTGAAAATGTTGTTTATAACGTAGTGAATGCTTGGGAGTTTAATTATCTCTCGCTCCTGCTCACAGATTTACCCAGCCCACAGATCTTACATATGAAAAGCTAATGGTCAGTGAGGTCAGCAGCACTGTCGGTTCTGGTGTCAAGGACATGGGCCTGCATTCGCTGGTCCACTGCTATATAGTCCAGCGGATGTTCTTGCTTGGACCCGGCGTGAATCCATGATGTTGTCTGGATGCACAGATGCCAGAACAGCGTGTTGGCAATGACAAGTCCACAGGCTGCACAGAAGTCTAACAGCCTCCTACCGTTGTTATTGAGTTGTTCCAATCGCTCCAGACCAGGTTCCAGCATCATGACCAACTCGGGCATTGAAGTCACCCAACAGGATGACTCTATCCCGAGGGGCCACTTTTAGCTAACACCTGTGACAGGTCATAGAAGGAATCTGAATCCACAGGCATGCCTGCATTCCTCCACTGATGTTCATCTTCGGTGGGGGCGTAAGCAGCCACCATCACCACCATTTTCTGCCTCCTGTTGATGGGGAGGCGAGCCCAAAGTAGCCTGGGGCTTACAGCTTCCCACACCTCGCCGCCAGCTTCCCACGCCGCCTTCATTCTTATTTCAGAATTAGAGCCACTCCTTGTTGTTTGGCATTCTCCTGCCCGAGAGGAGGACTCTGCACCCCTCATGATGATTGGAGTCAGAGCCAGTCCACTGGATCTCCTGAATGCCACAGAGATCCAGGCGGTACCGGTCCAGCTCTGTACAGAGTAGCAGCCTCTCCTCCACGTGGCCACTCTCAGTGGCTTTTTGCCATTTCTAGAGGAACCCCAAGGGTAAGGATTCAGGAATGCTCATTCTGTGTAACTTCCTGGATAAATAAATTATCATCATTTACACTCCGCACCCAGTTGTTATTTTTGCTGTCATCTGACGTACCGATTTGGGGAGGCATCATGCGCGTGCAGGGGCAGAGCCACAGGGGGGGGGGCTGGGGGGGGCTTGGCCCCCCCTGAAATTTTGGGAAAGTCGGTAATCGGGATAACCCGATATCTGGCTGCTCCAAAAATGCTGCAGGCTGCCACCTTGTGCTGCCATCTTGTGCTGCCCTGCAGGCTGCCACCTTGTGCTGCCCTGCAGGCTGCCACCTCGTGCTGTCCTGCAGGCTGCCACCTTGTGCTGTCACCTTGTGTGCTGCCCTACAGGCTGCTTGAGCGGCAGCCTTTCAAACTTATCGGCCACGTCAGCGGCTCCGACCTATTAATTAACTCCGCGTTCAAATCCAATAAAATTTGTTTCATACATTTGTGGCGCCAATTGGAAAACATAAACTGGATATCTCAGAATGTTGAAGTCAGCAACCCCCCAAAGTCAAAATCCTGGCTCCGCCCCTGCGCGTGTGGACAGATGGAGGGGAAACTCGCGAATGTTGCGCGATTCTAGTTTATCGATAATGAAACTGTTCCAGTGGGATAAGGCGTTGCTGGAGAGCGTTACGGGATCCATGAGTACGCCCACTCCCTCCCCCCCCCCCTTGGTTATCATTTGCAATCGATGCATAACTAGTGCACCACTATACGCTATCATGAACACTACAGCCGACTTAATCGAGACCCAAAACGCACAGAAATTACAGTGATACTCTGATTTAACGTCGCTTCGCAAATTAGGTGGTCACTTTATTAACATCGCCACCCGATTTGCGTCGCCTCAACCCCCACACTCACGTCGCTGACAGAATCACCGTTCGTCCTCTCTCGTTATCCATCGCCTCTCAGCCCCTTCGCCTCCACCACCACCACCTACTACCACCATCACCACTTACTACTACCACCACTACCACCACCACCACCTACTACTACCACTACCACCACCACCATCACACTATCAATCGCTTCGGTATAACGCCGTTTCGATACTCAGGAACGCATCCCTGACGTCCACACACACACAGATAGACACACAGAAAATTACTTTAATAGGCAAGGTTGTCTACAAGTGTAGCGTGAAGTGTATACAGTGCAACGCGGCTCAGTGAAGGGTATGACGGATGCTGCAGGGGCGGCTCCCTAAACAACTTTGTAGGGGTCACCGAACCGCACTGTGAATCCTCAGTGTGCCGAGTGAATGTTTCTAACATTTGGCAAAACGCGGCGTTAACAAGAACGGAGTAAAAAGGAACAACAAGGCCACTTAGTCACTAACCGCATTCAAGTGGTGACGGTCAAAAACAACGGTGCTTCTGCATTGTGGAAATTCACCACATGCGGATGTTGACAAGTGTATAGCAGGGTAGTGAAGTGTAGCGTATCAACGTGTAGCGTTTGTAGTAGTGTAATGTATAGTGTAACGCGGCTCGTAGCGATGGGCATGCTGGATGCCGTGGTGCCCCAAACAAACTTCGTGGGGGTCATCAAACACCCGCAGGACCCGGGGCTGAAACCAGATGGAGTCCGATTTCAGCCGAGGCCACCCCTAGGCTGCGGCTTGAGGCTACTTGCACAAGAATTGATCGGTCCATGGGCACAGCTTGCAATCGACGTTCCAGTGGAGTTGTTCCTTGCATCCGCATTGCTTCTCCACCGTGACTGGGGGGGGGGGGGGCACAGCGCGGGGCGAGAGTGCGAAACGAACGCGAGAACCGTCGTCGTTTTGACCGCGAGATTTTTTTCATCGCAATCTTGCGATCACCGTTGACGCCGCCGTCTCCGTGCCGGAGTTGCTTGGGTCGCTGTCCTAGCCCAAGTTTTTGTTTCTATCCTAGCCCAAGTTTTTGTTTCTATCCTAGCCCAAGTTTTTGTTTCTATCCTAGCCCAAGCGCTGTATATGCTGGTCATAGCGAAGTACCGTAGGATATGAAAGTATGTTATCTGCACGATGCGCCCTAATAAAAAAGAACGAAGGCAAGTTTTCCGAGGGACATTACAGTAGTGTAGAATAGTGTAGAGTGGTGTATAGTTGTATAGTGTAGCATGCAGCGTAGTGTATAGTGTGTGATGTATAGTGTAGTCGTGCATTGCAGTGTATAGTGTGCATGCTGAACTTCTTCACACCGTACGTAGCTAACCATGCTCAGGAGGTGCGGGGGAAGGGCAAACACTAAAAGTGCTTCTAAAGAAGAGCTTTAAATCTAAGCACCTTCTAATATCGGAAGAGCATTCCAGACGGCCGCAGAAGCACATCCGAGAGCGCTGCGCAATGATGCAGTGACCACCGCCTTTGTTCGATGGCCGAGCCAAAAAGCCGCTGCTACCAAGATGACCGGAGTTTGTTCCAACAGTTCACGCTCCTGGACGAGATCATTTTTTTTTACCGTGGTTTATTTGTGGAAAGCCGAGTGGCTGAGCGGAATCAAAATGGCTGACTCCGTTTCAGATCACGGGCTCCCAATTCCGTGTTTCGGCCGTCCGTAATTTCAACGATAAATGCTGCTACATTTGAGTTGTACATTTTTGCTCGATACCAGATTAGAAAAATTCAGAAAATGCCCTTTCACTGAAATGTGACACACATGTAGAGAGAGAGACAGCAGAGGTTGTGGGTTCGATGCCGGCCCCTGCTGCTGCATATTTGGAGTCTGCGTCTCATCATCATCACGGTGGCTAGTAGATGTTAACTATCTCGCCTGATATGCAGGGGTCGTGGGTTCAATCCCAACTCTGACAATGACCGCTGCTGTATGTTTGGAGCGTTTCAGATCTGCCTTGTGCTCGCGGATCTGGTCAGAGACGTGACGTTTCGTTTACCCAACGTAACAATTACCACATGTGCAACTTCGTCTGTAGACTCCAGGGTATTGCAGGTCAGGAATGACATCCTTCACAGATGGGATTAGATCACGGATTTTGTGTAATATGAAATAGTTGCCGCTTTTTAATGAATAGTTTTAGTTTATTTTCGGGGAGGGGAGGGGGGGGTGGGTGGGGTGAGGTACGCACCTTGAGAGGTGTCGTATCCTCTGTCACAGCACGTGACACAGCGTCCCTCGGTGGCCCCCTCCGAGGTGACGCTGCACTGTGGCCCCACCGTGCCGGGGACGCCGTGAGTCTCGTTGCGCTCGCAATACTCCGGGCTGGCGTTCACGTGAACCAGGTCGCTCACCGTGGGCGCCTTCAACCGCTCGTTCACCGCCTCCAGATGCCGGCGGGGCCAGCGGGCGGCGCCGCCCCTGCCGCCGTTGGCGCCTCCGGCACCGCCCCCACCGTTGTGGCTCACCAGCTGCACGGCGGAACTTTTGTCGTACTTTTCCTGCAGCAACCATCATCGTCGTCATCAGGGGATGTGGTGGTTGTTGAGTGAATGCGGGGAGCTCCCTTAGCTGTGAGGGACCCCCCCCCCCCCCACCCCCCCCCCCCCCGTCTGTAACCCTCCTATGGATTCATCCTCACTCTTGGTTCTTTTGGTAAAGTCACGTAGGTAAAGAAAATAAAAGATGCAAAATTTTTAATCACGACGTTTCGATCATCATCAGGTGTGACAACCACAGCAAGAACATTTTACTGAAGTGGGAGAGAAACCGGAGTCAAGGGGTTTATACTGGCCATGGTGGGGGGGGGGGAGTGGGCGGGGCTGTAGGTGCGGGAGGAGGGGCCAGTGGGGAGAGAGCCACGCATCTACAACGATTGCCGCCAACACGGATGGTGGCACTCGCAACAAAATAGCCGCACTGCCAAGCGCTGACGATGTAATTAACTCTGTAAAATAAACTAGTATCCGGTAAATAAGAGGGAACAACTATGAACTGTTAAATTTTACTTGGTTAATAACACATTTTAATGATTGCTCAGTTTGTATCTGTCCTCTGGGTTGAAGTTATGTCTGTGTTTGTATATCTGGATGGCTTCATGAACAAATCTTTGATGGTAGCCAGACGGCTTGCAGAGCACTTTGGTCTCGGAGAAAACAATATCATGGGAGCCCACGGCGTTGTAGCAGTGATCAGCCACGGCGGAAAAGTTAGTCCTGCCGTGTTTCAAATCTCGCGGATACGGTCTGAGACATGACATTTCGTTTCCCCAATGTAACAATCGAAACAAATGCAACTCAGTTTGTAAACTCCAGGGTATTGCATGTCAGGAATGACATCCTTCACAGATGGGATTAGATCAGGGATTGTGTACTGTACTGAATCGGACCTGGATCTTGTGCTTGTTTTTAAGATTTTGGAAATCTTTTTGGTAACGCCTGCTATGTATGGTGACGTGATGGTTCCCCACCCCCAGCATGCCCAGTATAAACCCCTTGACTCCGGCTTCTTTCCCACTTCAGTAAAATTTCTTGCTGTGGTTGTCACACCTGATGACGATTGCTTGTGTTGCAATCGAAACGTCGTGATTTTTTAAATATTTTTATTTTTTATTTTCTTTACCTCCGTGACTTTACCGAAAGATCCTTGCGGTCATGAAACTTCAAATCTAGAAGGCTTCATCCTCGTCACTCCCACCCCACACTCACCTCCTCTGGGTGCAGTCTCATCACCTGCAGCCGTGAGCTCACCTTCAGAAAGTTCCCAACGCTGCGAAAGTCGGCGAGCTGCTGCCAGCAGATTTTCACCATGCAGGTGCCAAATAACATGTGGCACTTGCAGCCCATGTACGCCAGATTGTACACCACCTGCAGCACCACCACCACCACCACCGTCATCATCGTCACCACCACCACCACACTCACCGCCACCATCATAATCGCCATTACCAACCGCCGTTCGCTAACAAGTGGCGGTGACGTCACGACGGCACCTGTGCCTGCGTCCGGGGATGGAATTCCTTTCCAGCTCAGACCCAGCGTGCCCTTCGCCACAAACATCACCTCTTGCTGTGTGTAACGGCTCTCTCGCTGCTCCAGCAGTTCAACTGCTGGGTTATGTTTTTTCGCCCTAAAGACGACCGCTTTGTGGTGTTGCGATCAAAACGGCGTGGACGTTTTATTATTTCTACCTCCGTGATGACTTTACCGAAAGAACCCAAAGGGGTGTGGATTCCTGCAGTCGCGAAAGCTTCAAATCAAGATTCATGCATAACAATAATCTTAAATGTAAGAACTGTATCCTGCGACCAGACGTTATTGTACTTGAAACATAAACCGGTAAAATTTTGATTTAAAGCTTTCGTGATTGCAGGGATTCAGATTCTTGGTTCTTTCGGTAAAGTCACGTAGAAGGGAAACAATAAAATAATAAATAAATATATAAACAAAAAATTTCTCACGATGTTTCGACTGCAACACAAGCAATCATCAGGTGTGAAAACCACAGCAAGAAAATTTGAAAAAAGTTTTGTTTTTTTTCTTCAAATTCTGATGATGATTGTTTGTGTTGCAGTCGAAATGTCGTGAGAATTTTAATGTTCATATTTTTATTTTGTATTATTTTATTGTTTCCCTTTTACGTGACTTCACTGAAAGAACCAAGAATATAACCGGTGAAAGTTAAAGCGAGAATCATTGCATCAATCACGATTGGTAATACAACCCGAGCCGACGAAGCCGAACCTAATTTGCATTGATCGCATAAAATAACTTTTTTCCATTACATTTGTTTTTTTAATGACAATACACACACATGCACAACCCACCCGTTCACCCACTCACCAGCCGGCCGGCCTCGTTGTTGTGCAAATTCATCGCCAAAGACTCCCCTCCTTGCCCGCTGCCACGATTGCGATCGCCCGCATCCACGAACCACTTGGCGAATTGGTATCCTTATTCGACGTCGTCTCCGGAGCCGCCCCGCCGAGCACCCGGCGGTAGCTTCATGGTGTGGGGAACGACCCAGGAGCAACCGCCCTGCAGGACCCCCTGGCGGCAGGCGCGCGCCACTGCGTGGGCCACTCCGGCGGCGGTGACGGCGGAGACGAACGCGGCCTCGCGCGAGCCTGGGGAGACTCCCGGGGGGGCGTCGTACGTGAAGCCCGCCCCGTCAGCTGGAAACGGTGCGGCCAGACCGGTGTGGGAAGGGGTTTTGGGGGAGAACACGCCAAGCAGGTGGTAGGGAAAACGTCGCCTATTTAGAGACAGACCCCTCTCACGGGATTTGCCTGGGGACCGAACAATGGGCTCCGCGGCCCTGCGAAAGGAGAGCCCCCGAATCGGCATCGTGGGGGTGCGCAGCTCAGAAGCGGCAGCAGCACGAGCGGCTGGGGAGAGCTCCCACCCTCAAGGACCGACACGAGTGGGGACCAGGGGGATCGTCGCCGCGGGTAGGAGCCAAACGCCGTCTCCAACTCCGCGGAATAGATCTCGGGACAGGGAAACGATCAGGTGACGGGTGTTACGATTGCTGCGTTTATAGCGGCCGACCTGGGGAGCGAACCAGGGCCGGTGGGACGTCCGGGACCCCCAAGAGGCGTGCCAGGAGCGTCAAGAGCAGTGAAGCGAGCGAGCCGCAGCCTGGCACTGGCCCAGAGCGAAGGCGGTTGTCATCGGGTTAACGGGGTGGCCGCTTGGGCCGCCCGTGGACATCTCCCGCTGCCCGAGGACGGGAACTCTGCGAAGCAGAATCGCGTAGGGGAGGGGGAAACCCCTGGAGGAGGAACACGGGAACTCCGAAGCAGAGTCGCGTAGGGGAGGGAGGTGGGCGACCCCCCCCTTTCCCCCCCCCAAAAAAGCTTCTGTGTGCGTGTCTCGGGGAACTGGTAGGGGACCTTAAGTGCGAGTGGATGTGGCGGGCTCGCTCTGACCCCTCACCCGACTTGGCCACGGGGTCCAGCGTGTCCTCCGCGCCAGGCACGGTGCAGTTCCACCGTTTGCCCTGGAACTGGTGCCGGCACTCGGACAGCGCCAGGTGGACGCCCTCGGCCACGTGCTCCATGTGGTCCCGGTGCCGCAGGCATATTCTGCGCTGTGCGGGGGACAGCCCCGGCACCCAAATGCACAGCGGCCGATACTCGGAGGGGTCAAAGTTGGGGGCCCACAGTGCGAGCGACCTGCAGAGGGATGGGGGCGGAAGTCACGGTGGACCGGGGATGTTGACTACCTCGCCTGGTACGCAGGCAGTTGTGGGTTCGATCCCAACCCCTTAAAAAATGCCTGCTGCTGCATGTACGTTTTGAGTTTGCATGTCTCTCCCCGTGGTTGCGTGGATTTATCTCCAGGTCCCTCTGGTTTTAGAATCAACGTCTTGGAGTGATTTGGCTGCTGCTATAAATCACCACGTGATGATGATATCGGCCACTTGCTTGAGCTATAAAGTGCGATAGCCAGGCCTCTCCTGAAAAAGTGCTACATGATAAAAAGTTAAATAGAGCAAATATCTGTGGAATTTCTACAGGTTTGTAAATTTGAATATTACGCGATGTACACACACACACACACGAGTTATTCTTCTCTGAAGTTGTGTAGTGACACAGCGCCGACCGCTGTCCAGCGGCGGCAACTGCTGTGGACAGCGAGTGCACTCACGCCGTCGAGAGTCTACACACGGCCGCTGCGTGCCGGCAGGGCGGAGGAACCGGGGCAAGGGTCATGGAAGACCTCACAGGGAGGGAGGCCCCTGGAACCCTCTGGTTGGTTTGAGAAGGGAGGTGAGGCCAGGGACGGGGCCAGGGCGGGGCAAGGGGCAATATAAAAGCAGCGGTGAGAGCGCTCCGGGCTGCCGGTACTGGGAATGGACTCTTCTTCTCATTGTCGCCTTCACCGGTAATTGTGCGGCCGGACAGCGGTTGGTCGTCTCGGTCGACGCAACGCGGTTCAGGGTCGTGTCTGGGCCGCGGCTGTACGGCAGCGTGGTCGAGAGAGAGGCCGGAGTTGGTGTAACGGAAATAAGAGACGGTGCCTCCTGCGACTGCATCGTCTCCGACTATGCGTGTGCGTGCCGCACGCCGGAGGAGGATGCTACATGGGCGCAGGATGGGAAACAAGCGATTGTCTTTTAGCGCGCAAGACCCCGGCCGAGCCAAGTGGCTCTTTCCTCAGCGGCGACCTGGCGATCATCACGCTGACACTTACAGCAGTAGGCAAACACTCTCAACGTGTGCTTCTAAATGTGGAGGGAATAATCGGAGGACCCCGGAATAAAAATTCTTAAGACGACCACGGGGAAAACATAGCAACTCCAAATATACGGCATGTGTCAAGGTCGCGATTGAACCCACGACCTCCTGCATAACAGCAGAGGTCGTCAACATCTCCTAGCCGCCATGGTGCCCCAATATACCGCGCTAGATACTGTATATGTGATGTATATACACGCACACGATAAAAAAAAATCCCGTACAACAACCGTATGGGGTGTGCAAAATAGAGGCAAGGTAAGAAGGTTGCTCAAATCGACGTCGAAACTTGTGAGCTCTCATCGCAGCAGTGAGGACGAAGACAGCAGCGGTGGCGGCGGCTTGCGGTCACCACAAAGAGGCGCTGGCGACTGCCCACAGCTGTGCCAAGGCGCAGAGCCCCAGCGGGAACCAGCCCACACGTCGCAGGGGACCCATCGCAATCCTCGTGGTCAGCGGCGCTGCGCAGAAGAGAAGCGGCCCGGTGGTGACGATGTTAACTCCCTCGCCTGGTACGCAAGAGGTCGTGGGTTAGACCCTGACGATGCCCGCTGCCGTATGTTTTGAGTTTTCACGTCTCGCTCATCATCATCATCACCACGGTGGCTGGGAGATGATCGAACCCACGACCGCTTGCGTACCAGGCGAGGGAGTTAACATCTCCTAGCCACCGTGATCGTGACCAACTCGACTGCCGTCACTCTGGTGGGCTCTGCAGCCGACCAACCTCATAACCACGTCGTGCAGTGAATGTATCCAGTCGGGTAGAGACCCCTCCTGCCTGCAACACCGGCAATGTGTTACACACACAGACAAAGTGTTATACACACACAGACAAAGTGTTATACCCAATGTTACACACACAAAGTGTTACACACAATGTTACACACACAAAGTGTTATACACACACAAAGTGTTATACACACACAGACAAAGTGTTATACACACACACAAAGTGTTATATACACACACACAAAGTGTTATACACACACAAAGTGTTATATACACACACACACAAAGTGTTATATATACACACACAGAAAGTGTTATACACACATTGACAATGTGTTATATACCAGGTGGGGGGCTTCAAAAAAAAACCTCTCAGTTCTCAAACAATCCGTCTTAACCCTGCAAATCCCAAACGGTCTGCATGGCTGTGCTGCTGCTGCCGTTTCATCTGCTTGTGGGATTTGCGAGAGAGTCTGAGATGGGGTTTGGGAGGGGTTGGTGTCAGAAGGCATGCGGAAGAATGAACGGAAGATGGAGGAGGAGGAAGAGGAGTGACCCGTTTAAAGGTCACAGAGGTAAGGGTCAACGAGAGGGCTGCGTGCAGTCAGTCGGTAAATCCCCTGCGGTGTCTCAATCTTTGCGATGTAAAATGGAAAAGTAACATTTATTTTTTGTATCTGTGACGTTCCAAAACGCTCGCTCAGATTGCGACGGCAGGGATGAGGACGCATTTTGCAAGTGACCCATCACTGCAATTCTGCATCATATGAGTGTGCAACATGAGTGTTGTTGTTTTTTTAAATCTGTAATTGTGGAATGCTGTGATGTTGTCTGCTGCCCAAGTCATTGAACATTTTTTCTTAGCTCTGGGGCTTTTCTCCTGGATGGTAAAACATTTTTGGACTCCTCCGATTACATTTGTGGGATTTTATTCAAATGTCTTGCCCGTTTCATACTGGATGATGTTTTTTGTTTGTGTCCAAACTGCTCATCCAGAGGCGTCTCATTCTCAGCCAGGGGTGAGGGTGGGAAAGATGATTTCCTTTATTGGTGGCCAATTAATTCTCAAACCCCGTAAGTGGTAGGCGAGCACACACGAGCACACGCCTTGCAAGCCTCGACAGTGCATGAAGGAGCCCTTGGTGCAGAGCGATTGCACTTTACTCAGATTGAAAGCAGTGTTTCCAGGTCCATTACATTGAATATATCCCACCCCCCCCCCCCCCCGATTAGTGTTGCCAAGATGCTTGTAGGTAAATGACCACGTGATCGTAATTTTAATTGTTTCATCAAACACAACGATGACGATCAAGTACGTTCAACGCATTCGTATATAAAGTCACATTTGAGAGGAGTTTTAATAAAATGCAATGTAGTCATCGTTGGGGCTGCGCTTTAGTCTATTACGGCATGATAATGTGTTTATATATAATGTAATAACTCTGTGCAGAATATTGTTAAATCATTGTTAATAGAGTGAAACATCCGATTGCCAAATATAACCTTGTAAGATGATACCCCACACACACACATCTTTGTCGCATTTATTTTATTAAAATTACATTTTCTCGATAGCATTGGATTTTCATAGAACAGAACGACTTTTGAAGAAATTCTATGTCAAGTCAAATTAGTATTTCTAAAGGCAGGCACATGCAAAATACGTTAACATGAATATTTTTTACATTTTTTTAATTAAATATCTCAATGTTTCAGCACATGTCTTACCGACACTAATATATGGTTACATTTCACCGCGTTCACATTTGTAAACGTATAACCAGATGCCATCCAGCACCGTTCGTGAGCGTTGTTAATAATAAACAAAATGTGATTAGGTTAATACACAGTACAGTTAATGTCCTTTTTAAAGAGGGCGCTTTGTAAGAACATCGACTTGCAGAGTGAGCAGCACACACAACGGATGAAGGCCTCCCTCCCCCATGTTGCGTCAGTCAGAGGTTGTTTGACCATACTTCACCACGCTGGTCAGTGCTTGTTCATAAACGTGGGGAGGTGAAACAGGCGTGCTTCAGATATCACCCTCTAAAGATAAAAACTTTAGAGTTTGATTTCAAGCTTTCATGACTGCAGGGATTCACATTCTTGGTAATGATTGCTTCTTGTGTTGCAGTCGAAATGTCGTGAGAATTTTATTGTTTTATATTTGTATTATTTTATTGTTTCCCTTCTACGTGGTGACTTTACCGAAAGAACCAAGAATATAAACTTTAGAGTTCTTACCAGGCAAGGCCCACAGAGCTAGAGATGTTTTTGTTCACAAGCGACGTGGCTATCACAAATAACTGTACTTGCTTATCAACCAGTTATGTGTTACTTATTTATTGGATATTTACTTTTGTTACTTGTTTACCGTTTAAAGTTCACTCGTTTGCGGTTAGTTTGTCGTCTTTGTGCACGTTATGATTTTAATGTTAACAATTGACAGTGGAATGTATTACAAATGTAAACTTCGTATTAGTACGATGGAATAAAGCTGCGGTAACGACGTTAAATCTATGAATGCATGCGGGGTATATGGAGGTGCGGGCTATCTGAATTTCTGCGGGTGACATGCTTGAAACTACGGTAGTCTCAATGGAGCGTGGCTGCTGGTGGAGGGGGGTGAGGGCATGTGAGGATGATGAGACTCCCCGGTATCGTCTGAAGAGCGCGATGGGCCGGGGAGTTTCATGCTCCCCACCGTGAAACACTTGCACACACACACAAAGACAAAGGTCCCCCGTGCAAGCCTTAGACCATCGAGGCAAGTGCCGTTAGCGAGTAGCGGCGCCACGCTCGGCCGCCTTTGTCTCCCCTGTGGCGAGGTCTACCCATCGCACCAGGTGTGCGCATTTGAGGCCGAGTATACCTAGGGGAGGCCCAGGACCGGTTCAGATAATCGTCACTGGCGTTGGCCGTGAGCGAGGGAACTGAAATCGGGTCAAGAATTGACCCCACCTACGTTCGTTAGATTTATATTTTTAAGGCCGGAAGTTTGACCACTCGCTCGCTCCCTTCGGGCGAAGCGGCTAAGGAGCGAAATCCTTTCGCGTGAAGACGAAAAAAAACTCGCCCGCAATGTGGCGCCATTCAGAATTAAATAGACGCCGATTGCAAACGGTGCGACACTTTGGGACGTGCTCCACGGGCCGTGGACGAGTTTCCCCGTCGTCGGCAGTCTCACCTGGCAGGTGCACAGGCAGGTACACAGCCTGGCAGGCAGGTAGGTAGGCTGGCAGGCAGGCAGGAAGGCAGGGCAGGCAGGTGGGGCAGGCAGGCAGGCGGGTAGGCAGGCAGGCAGGCAGGTGGGGCAGGCAGGCAGGCGGGTAGGCAGGCAGGCAGGCGGGCGGGCAGGTAGGCAGGCGGGCAGGCAGGCAGTGGAATCCACACCCCCGCAGTGTCAGCGGAGGGCCCTTTTATAGATCTTGTTGTTTGTCAAATTACTCATCACGGCGTGCTCATCACGAGTCCACGTGCTCCCGAGATGATCTCATCCCACACACAGATTAAAATTAATTAGCATACCAAAATTAGCATAGGATAACCGTTGACCAATCGCTGCGCACCATCGCCGGAGACGCGCCCAGGTTTGCCTCTCGACCAATCGGATCGCTGGCCCTGCCCCCCTCCCCACTTTGGCACGCGGCGACCAATCAGATCGCGGGAGGTCGCTACCATTTTTAATGCCCTACACGCTGAACGCCGCGCGCCCATGTGCGTGTGAGTGTTTAGTTTTGTTTTAATTATTTTAATCATTAAAGTTCGCGAGTGTCAAGGTAAGCTACGTTGACTTTTTAAAGCATTTTCTCAAGAGAACCGTTGTTGCTGTTGCTGCGGCTGTTGTTGTGAAAGGCCCGGTACACCCTGAGGCCTTGCCTAGAATAGGACAGCCTTGATGTCACGTGGGTCCACACTCTTTGCGTCTTTCGGTAAAGTCACGGAAGTAGAAAATAAAATGCATTTATTATTTAATTTAATTACATTTTATTTTATACCTACGTTAAATTTAATTTAAAATGTTTATTTAAATGAAATGTATTTTATACCTACGTAATTGTTTTTATAAATGAATATTTTTTTATAATTTAAATTCATTTTATTTTATACCTACGTTAAATTTAATTTAAATGTGTAATAAATTACATTTTATTTCATACATACGTTAAATTAAATTGAATTTTTGTATAAATTAAATTTCTTTTATACCTACGTTTAATTTAAATTTTTAATAAATTACATTTATTTAAATTACATTTCTTTTATACCTACGTTAAATTAAATTTTTAATAAATTACATTTATTTAAATTACATTTCTTTTATACCTACGTTAAATAAAAAAAATTAAATTACATTTATTTACATTTATTTTATACCTATGTTAAATTACATTTTTTAGTACATTTATTTAATTTAAATTTATTTTATATCTACGTTAAATTAAATGTTTTAATAACTAAAATGTATTTTATTTAAATTAAATTTATTTTATTTAATACCTACACATGTACAGTCATTTTAACTCCTCTGACTGCTACAAGCTAAGTGCGGCCTGGAATCGTATTATTAAGTAATACATTCTACAATTACAATTCCTTATAGAGGAACCCCATACTAATGAACTGACTACGTATCTATATAATTAAAAGACTGCACGCAGACGTCGCAAAAGCGGACCCCGTTGTCAATGATATAATTTGATGTACGTACATCATTAAAATTACACCGATTGCAATACGTCACCAAAGACGACACAATTTTAATTTGACCCCCGGGTCTGATCGCGTTAACTGTGCAGGTGGCGGGTCGAGAGGTGACTTGCACGTGTGTGCAGTTTGTTGAATATTGACGTGCGATGACTTGTGGAGAGGAAGAACGATGATGATGGCAATGCAAGTCTTGAAGTCTGACGCTGTTCTCTGAGTCGTGTAGCCTACCGCGTGCCACTTTGGGGATTGCGTAATGTCATTTTAGTTTCCTCTGTGGAACTTTTTATTTTGTTGATCCTAACGATGTAACTAACGTAGGGCGGGCTTGGGAGCGGCGTTGACGATGTGTTTTGGCGTTACACCAACCAGCACCTTTGCATTCAGAAGTTGGAGGTGCTTTGATTGTTACGGCGAGAGGTGGAATCATCACCGCCATCGTCATGGGCTTAAGTGGGCACGGAGCCCGTCAAGGGAATGGGTAGGTAGAGTAATGGGGTTGGAGAGTATACACAACTTGCATTTCTAGTCATTTCAACAATTTATGGGCATGCGCATCATTAACAGTGTCCTGATTGATGAGCAAAACAAAATCGCAATTTAATCGTGAATCTATTGTCATAAATGAGTCCAAAATATCAATAGTCATGCTCAAAACCGCATTCCTATTGTTATAAAAATAATTGTACCCCCCATTCATGATGACAATTCCAATGTGGTCATTATGATGCTCAGAATTACACTTATATTCTCAGAATCATGAACATTTATTAAAACAGCAGTGTGCTCAAAATGCTCATTTAACAATTGCAACATGTACACAATCAATTCCAACATTCTAATCAAAGTAAGTCCTATGTATCGTGGTGTTTTCATGCTTATCCATTATTGCGTGCCCCCCCCCAAAAAATATACAAAAGTGTATTTTTATGTTTGCATGGTGTACAGTCTGGAAATTACTCACATGGCAAATTTCAAGCTTGGTGCGTGTCGGGAAGTACGCTAAACATTTTGAACAAACATACATTCACAACTTTGCCTTTGATATATGGAGATTAGTAATAAATTGTTAATTTAACTACTTTCATGTTGACGGATTGGAAATAGGAATAGCACTGGCTCACCACGGGGCTTATCGCGTGGTATCTGGGCACTTTATTTGAAACGTAAACCCCACAGTTTGTGGGTACAATTCCTCGCAAGTTGCGTCCACAGAGACAGACAATGACGTTTCTAGGTAAGAGTAAGAAATGAATCTACGTGTCGAGGAGAGACGAGAGAGCCAAGAGGTCACCTCGGGAGACGGGGCGGCGCGTCAACCTTAGTCACGTGACTGAAGGAGTGTGGGCGTGCCGTGCGTACGTGTGTGTACTGTGTGTGTGTCTACTGTGTGTGTGTACTGTGTGGGTGTACCGTGTGTGTGTACTGTGCGTGTACTGTGCGCTGTCCTCCAGACAGTCTCGTCCCTTCACCTGATGAAGGCCGCTTGTGTTGTGGCCGAAACGTCGTGATTTTTGTTATTTTTGATTTTTTACCTACGTGACTTTACCCAATAGAACCAAAGAGTATAATTTATTCAGTTACAGAGCCGCTTATTATGGGAGGGGCGTGTCTCTTACCCTGGAAGTGACGTCATGTTACCTGCTTTCCCGCGTGACGTCGCGAGGTAACAGGAGGCTGCCGATCCGCGCTTGCACTGATATCCGAGGTGAGAAATTCTCATGGTGGTCGTGGTGGTTGTTGTTTACCAAGGTAGAGCCTCTCTCTCTCTCATAGGGATGTCAGTTGAGTAGCAGCGAGCATGGGAATCGATGTCCAGGTTGGAACTTTACAACGCGGGGCCTAGCCACGCGGGGCCTTGCCTCCTGCCCTCGCCTGATTGCGTTCACTTTAATTATCTCGCTTAAGTTTAATTTGTCTTCACCCGGCTCGCCACTTTGTAACTTTGTTTTATTGTAATTATTCACGCAGTTTTTATTTTCTTTTGTTAGCAGGCCAAGCCCGCTTGAGCTGCTATACCGCTCTTGTTATCAGAAGCGACCTGCCCACAACAACACAAGGTGAGGCTTTGTCAACGTGTGTGAATGTTTGACTTAAAACTTTGGTGACTGCAGGAATTAATATTCATGGTTTATTCGGTAAAGTCACGTAGATAGAAAATAAAATGACAATAAAATAAAAAAAATTGAAAATGAAGCAAAAAACCCACGACGTTTCGATCGCAACACAAGTGGTCTTTATCTTATTAAATTTAATCAGTTATTTTTATTTTCTATCTACGTGACTTTACTGAAAGAACCAACAATACGTGCGTCAATGTATCTATCGGTCAAAGACGCTAAGCGCGTGCCGCTGTTGACTCTGAATGTGTGGAGGGGAACACCTTCACCACGGGGAGAGAGAGACAGAGACACGGATAGCCTCGGCTATGTTGATTGATCCTCGATTCATTACTTGGTGGAGTGAGGAAGAATTAATGCTAAGCAGATGAAGGTGGCCAGGCATGGTTCTGGTCACTCCACCACCAGTTTACTCATGGCAGTGTGTGACAGTGTCAAGTTTGTGTTTGCAGTAAAGTCTATTAACTCTGTTGAACACGGAGGTTATATCAAAACAATAGTTTATTTTTGTTTTCCTCTGGAACTCTTTATAAGAATGGAAACAGGAGGTGAACACAGCACACACATTCAGCTGAAGTCGGATCTGTTCATCCCAGCATTCAAGGACATCTGAGCCTGGATTCACACCTCTAAGTTGCGATTGAACGTTAATTTATGCATTTCTGCATAACACAAATAGTTTTGTTTTAAACACCCTTTGCTATGTCAGCGGAATTTAGCTTTCATATTTATTCCTTTTGTAGTCAGACAGCCGAAATTGTGTGCTTAGAGTTTTGAGTTAACATTCATCTTGGAAGATATGAAGGCTTCCAGGCATATTAATGACATTTGCCCTCTCGTGTGCCATAGCAACCCGTGGAGAGAAACCCTTCAGGTGCACTCTGTGTGGAAGGCGTTTGCAGATTCATCAAATCTGATGAATTTGGGAAACTTTTTCACTACATCATGAATATATTAATAAGTATAGATGTGTAAGTCACGTGTGCATTCCTCTGTGCCTGACGTGTAGATGGTGTGGATATTATTTTTTTATGTCTGCAGCTGACGCTGGTCTGATGGAGCAAAGGCAGTCAGCACAGCAGCTCGGTACGACAAGTCAACAATGCGACCAGCATGCATACAGCACGGATCGGACTGGAAATTTGACACAGCACCAGAGAACTCACACAGGAGAGAAACCCTTCAAGTGCACTGTGTGTGACACGGCATTTGCATGGTCATCAGTTCTTGAGACCCACCAGAGAACACACACAGGAGAGAAACCATTCAAGTGCACTGTGTGTGACATTTCATTTGCATGGCTATCAGTTCTTGAAAGACACCAGCGAACACACACGGGAGAGAAACCCTTCAAGTGCACTGTGTGTGACAAGGCATTTACATGGCCATCAACTCTTCAGACCCACCAGAGAACACACACGGGAGAGAAACCCTTCAGGTGCACGATGTGCAGGAAGGCATTTTCACAGTCATCAAATCTGCAAAGACACAAGAGAACACACACGGGAGAGAAACCCTTCAAGTGCAGTGTGTGTGGGAAGGCATTTTCAGATTTATCTACTCTTAAAAAACACCAGAGAACACACACAGGAGAGAAACCCTTCAAGTGCAGTGTGTGTGGGAAGGCGTTTGCACGTTCATCTGCTCTTAAAAAAACACCAGAGAACACACACGGGAGAGAAACCCTTCAAGTGCAGTGTGTGTGGGAAGGGATTTCCAAATTTATCTAATCTTCAAAGACACCAGAGTACACACACGGGAGAGAAACCCTTCAAGTGCAGTGTGTGTGGGAAGGGATTTCCAAATGTATCTAATCTTCAAAGACACCAGAGAACACACACGGGAGAGAAACCTTTCAAGTGCAGTGTGTGTGTGAAGGCATTTTCAGATTCATATAATCTTCAAGGACACCAGAAAACACACACGGGAGAGAAACCCTTCAAGTGCATCATGTGTGGGAAGGCATTTTCACAGTCATCTGCTCTTAAAACACACCAGAGAACACGCACGGGAGAGAAACCCTGCAGGTGCACTGTGTGTGGGAAGACATTTTCAGATTCATCTGCTCTTAAAACACACCAGAGTACACACACGGGAGAGAAACCCTTCAAGTGCAGTGTGTGTGGGAAGGCATTTGCACATTCATCAAATCTTCAAGTACACCAGAGAACACAGAAGCATCAGAAGATCTGCAAGGAGTGGAGTCTGAAATCAGCTTGTGAAAGTCAAAGTGCCACAATATGCCCATCCCTCGTGAAACACGAACCGGAAGAAAATCCCAGCTTGGACACTTTTAAAGGTATCAAGGTGAAATATGAAGAGGTGATGGTGAAGAGGGAAGAAGTGATGGTGAAGAGGGAAGAAGTGATGGTGAAGAGGGAAGAAGTGATGGTGAATAGCGAAGAAGTGAAGGTGAAATGTGAAGATGAAGATTCAACTCCAAAATCGGACCTTCACATCGATGGAGGCAACGTGAAGCAGGAGGAGAATTCTGACTGTGAGGCAGAGCGAGGCAACTCCCAGCAGTTTGTGGAAGTGGAGGTGTGGGTGGACTTCCTCCGAGACAATCCAAAGTAAAGTGGAGACCTGGTAGATGTGTAAGCCTGAGACGATGTCGCTCCAATAGATGCACCTTTGTCACAGGCCTTTAATGACAAGAATGCGAAGTTGAACACTCAGTTCCTAGGTTCAACCTGCAGAGTAAGGGCGGCCAGTCTTTGCGGACCTGTGGGTTGGGTAGATCTTTAACCAGGAGCGAGAGACAATAAGCTCCCAAGCATTCACTATGTTATAATAATTGCATTTACACGGTGCTTGCTTAATCGCCTCAGCAACTCGGAGTTTTGTGTCGTACCTTGTCTGAAACACTCGAAGAGCATCCCCAAGTAGCAGCTGCCCCTGTGCGGCACAAGGTGGTGGCCCTGCACCGGCCTGCATGTGGACAAGAGCCTGTCAGTAGGGGGTGATGATTGATGCGTCATCTCAGTTGTGTAGTTTGTAGGCAATCTTGATTCCAAGCTTTCGTGACTGCAGGAATCCACACTGTTGAGTTCTTTCGGTAAAGTCACCACGTGGGTAGAAACATAACAGATCACGGCGTTTAGATCACAACACAAGCAATCGTCATCAGGTGGGACAACCACAGCAAGAGAAACTGCTGAAGTAGTAGGCGCCTACTCCAGCAGTTTCTTTTTATTGCTGCTGTGCTTGTCCCACCTGATGACGATTGCTTGTGTTGCCATCTAAACGCCGTGATTCATTATTTATAGTGTAATGTTTAGAATTTGCTACATTTTGACCCAGACGCCAGCATGCAACGGCCTACTCGTTTTGAATGACGCAACAATAGTACTGTGTACATACACTGTTAAGCTGACGGTGCGTATTTTTAAAATAGCTTCTTGTTAATACGATGTAACGTGATGCAGTCAATTTCGCTGCAGTAATTCAATTTTGCTAATATGCCCGTCAATGATTTAGAATGAATACTTCATAATAAAGGTTTTTGGGTTAGATCGCGTTATTTATAAATGTGTCGTAACCCTCCACCACCCGACACGGCCAATCAGCAAAAAAAGTGTCACGTTGACAAAAGACAAATAATTCACTACTTTAGCCCACCGGTGTGTTAAAGAGTGAATCCACAACATTTACAGTGTGAGTACGACGTTTCGCTGGTAAATACATCCAGCATCATCGGGCAATTCGCCAGAATGGTAAAGCCCTCGCTTGCCCCCGGTTTTATATAGAGCAGCAGGGTGACGTCATCACTTAACTCATATCAGGTGCAGTGATTAGAGGCGGAGGGGGGGTATTGTAATTATATAATCAATTAGTAATCAGTCATTGGTTATGATTAGTAATGAGTTGTAGATTAGTAATTAGTTGTAATGTGTGTTATTGATTATATGCTATGTTAGTAATCCGTTAATTAGTATGTGTTTCCCCTATAAGGAATTGTAATGTGTATTATTTAATAATACGCTTCCAGGCCGCACTATTGGTCGCGAAAACCTACGTGTTAAACTGATTGAATAAGTGATGTTAGGACAAAGTGTGTGTATGTTTTGGAAGTAACCTGTACAGATATCTCAGGTGAGACCCATTGTTCTTGTGATACAGATCAAAAGGTATTTTTGTGTTTCAGGAAGCATCTGGAGCAACTCATTGTCTTTGACATAGGAAGCACACTCGGATCAGTCATCAGTTACAAGGCATACCACCTTAAAGTTACACGCAGAGGAGATACATTCTCTACAACACGAATTATAATTTTGTCTTACGTGTTGACGTAGATTTTGTCGAACTTTGACTAGAAATGCTCCTTGCTGATTAACGTCTGGATGTTCACAACCATGGCTTGAAGCAAGCCCCACTGCTGTTGAGACATTGTCCACCAAAACCGGTCCACAGTTGGCTTGCACACACAGTGTACACACACACAGTGTACACACACACAGTGTACACACACACACAGTGTACACACACACAGTGTACACACACATAGTGTACACACAGACAGTGTCCACCAAAACCGGTCCACAGTTGGCTTGCACTGAAGCAATGCTGCAGTAATTATGGACTCGCAGGAAGGCCGTGGGATTTATATTTCGTGTTCAACATTCCTTTGTTTAGTGGAGAGACCGATTAAATTAAAGACGTCTTATCTGCTGATCTTGTTCATATCTGTGTACATCGATATCCCACATTGCTTGCACATACACACCACACGCAATTAAATCAATAAAAATAAGAACGACTTCCGGGCATTGCGAAGATGGAGGAATCTCTTTCAATGGAGCAAGTTCAGTGTGTTCGATTCAACATCTCTCTGTCCGTCTGTGTCATCTGTTTGCCTCTGTGTTTCTTTCTGCCTGTGTCTCTCTGTCGTCTCTGTGTTCCTCTTGTCTGTGTCTGTCCGCCTGTCTTGTCTGTGTGTGTGTCTCTCTATCAGCGTCTATCCAACCGTATTCAACGACTGTCAGTAGCAACACGCGCCCGGTCAACTTCCACGGCCCGCGACTCAAACTTGTTTATCTGTAACTTTCGCACCATACCTAGCCAACCGTGTTAATCCATGGGTCTCTGTGTGTATATAACTTCTTTCGCACCATACCTAGCCAACCGTGTTAATCCATGGGTCTCTGTATATAACTTATTTCGCACCATACCTAGCCAACCCTGTTAATCTATGGGTCTCTGTGTGAGTCTCTGTGTGTGTATCTGTGTGAGTCTCTGTGTGTGTATCTGTGTGAGTGTGTGTATCTGTGTCTGTGTGTGTATCTGTGTGAGTCTCTGTGTGAGTCTCTGTGTGTGTATCTGTGTGAGTCTCTGTGTGTGTATCTGTGTCTGTGTGTGTATCTGTGTGAGTCTCTGTGTGTGTATCTGTGTGTGTATCTGTGTGAGTCTCTGTGTGTGTATCTGTGTGTGTATCTGTGTGAGTCTCTGTGTGAGTCTCTGTGTGTGTATCTGTGTGAGTCTCTGTGTGTGTGTATCTGTGTGAGTCTCTGTGTGTGTATCTGGAACTTATTTCGCACCGTACGTAACCGAACCTGCCCAGGAGGAGCGGCTGGTATCATAAATCGCTTGCCTTATTGCCTCAGCAACTCGGTGTTTCGTATCGAACCTCATCTCAAACAATGGAAGGTCGCCCCCTAGTGGCAGCTGCCCCTGTGTGGCACAAGGTGGCCCTGCACCGGTCTGCACGTGGACATGAGTCTGTCGGTAAGGGGCGATCATTGACGCGTCATCTCCCTTGTGGAGTTTCTGGATAGTGTTACTGGAATTGCCACAATTTTGACCGTGACACCAACATGCAATGTGCGTTGTAAGTGACAGTGGTTTGTTTGACATCCGCTGTTAAGCAGACTGCGCATGTTGTGGTGAATGTTACTGGGGTAGCCAGATATGCCTGTCGGATTTGAACCTTGAACCTCTGCAACAAATAGAGAATGCGCTACCATGTTCCTGGTTCTTTCGGTAAAGTCACGTAGATAGAAAACAAAAAATAAAAGATAAAAATAATAAATTAAAAATTTAATAATACAAATAATTAAAAATAATAAATTTAAAATAAATTGATGAAAAGATGCCATGGGTCGACTGACTGAGATGACTGACCAATGCACCACCTGTGCCCCCTACTACACACACACAGTGTACACACACACATTGTGTACACACACAGTATACACAGTGTACACACACAGTGTACACACACACACTGTATACACAGTGTATGCACAGTGTACACACACAGAGTGGACACAGTGTACACACACACAGTATATACAAACAGTGTACACACACACAGTATACACACACAGAGTGGACACAGTGTACACACACAGTGTATACAAACAGTGTACACACACACAGTGTACACACACAGTGTACACACAGAGTGGACACACAGTGTACACACACACAGTATACACACACAGAGTGGACACAGTGTACACACACAGTGTATACAAACAGTGTACACACACAGTATACACACAGTGTATACACACAGTGTACACACACACAGTGTACACACACACAGTGTATACACACAAACACAGTGTACGCACACACAGTGTATACACACAGTGTATACACAGTGTACACACACAGAGTGGACACACAGTGTACACACAGAGTTTGCACAGTCACCACATCTTCAAAAACACCAGAGGACACAGGAGAGAAACCCTTCAAGTGCACTCTGTGCAGGAAGGCCTTTTCAGAGTCATATAATTTTGTAACACACCAGAGAACACAAGGGAGACCGCATCGCCCTGTGGACCTCCAACGCTGACAGCAGTGAGGCCGTCATTACCATCGGGTGAGCGAGACTCTCACCTACTGACACATCCAACTCACATACCAACTCACATACTCACCAACTCACCTACTCACTCACCTACTCACCCACCTAGTCACCTAATCACCCACTACTCACCCACCTACTCAGCCACCTACTCACTCACCGACCACCCACCTACTCACTCGCCCACTCACTCACCTACACCCACTCATCTACTCACCCACTCAATCACCTACTCACTCACCAACTAACCCATATACTCACCCACCCACTCACATACTCATATACCAACTCAGCCACTCATTCACTCACCCACTCGCTCACCCAATTGCTCACTCAGCCACTCACTCAGCCATTCACTCACCTACTTGCTCGCTCGCTCACTCACCCACTCGCTCGCTCACTCAACCACTCGCTCACTCACTCAACCACTCGCTCGATCACTCACCCACTCGCTCAGTCACTCACTCACCCAGCCACTCATTCATCTACTCTCTCACATTCACTCTCCCACTCAGTTTCCTACTCACTCAGCCACTCAATCACCTACTCAGCCACCCACTCAGCCACTCACTCACCTACTCACTCACCTACTCACACAGCAACTCACCCAACAGCTACTCACTCACCGACTACCCATCTACTCACTCACCCACTCACTCACCCACCTACTCACCCACCCATGCTAATGACGATGCTGGCTGTGTCTTTGTCTCATCTCTCTCGCCGTGTCTCTCTGACCGTGTCTTTGTCTCCGTGTCTTTCTGACGGTGTCTGTCTGCGTCTCTCTGTCTGTGTCTCTCTCTTTGTCTGTCTCTGTCTGTGTCTCTGTCTCTCACTGTCTGTGTCTCACTCACTGTGTGTCTCTGTCTATCTAGGCGTGTGTACAAGCGCAGGCTGGGCTTGCCTGCCGACACGATCATCGCTTATCAGGCACACGGAGACAGCATGGCCAAGAGTGGACAGCCCTGGGCAGACAGCGCCCGGCAGACATCGGCGCGGTCGGACAGCGAGAGAGCAGGGGGCGGAGAGACAGCGGCACGAGCTGGAGGAGACACGGGGTGGTGGGACACGGTGAGAGAGAGACACGGGGAGAGAGAGACACGGGTAGAGAGAGACACGGGTAGAGAGAGACACGGGTAGAGAGAGACACGGGTAGAGAGAGACACGGGTAGAGAGAGACACGGGTAGAGAGAGACACGGGTAGAGAGAGACATGGATTGAAAGAGACACGGGGAGAGAGAGGTGGGCAGTGTTGAGCAATTGGGCAGTGTTAGTCTATGGGCCGTGTTGAGTATATGGGCAGTGCTGAGTTTATGGGCAGTGTTGAGTCTATAGGCAGTGCTGAGTCTATGGGTAGTGTTGAGTCTATGGTGCAGTGTTGAGTCTATGGGCAGTGTTGAGTCTATGGTGCAGTGTTGAGTCTATGGGCAGTGTTGAGTCTATGGGTAGCAGTGTTGAGTCTATAGGTGGCAGTGTTGAGTCTATAGGCAGTGTTGAGTCCCCCCACTCACCCACTCACTCACCCACTCACTGACCCAGCCACCCACCCACTCACTTACCCACTCACTTACCCACTCATCCACCCACCCACTCACCCACCCACTCACTCGCTCACGTACCCACTCAATCACCCACTCACTCACCCACCCACTCACTCACCCACCTACTCACCCACCCACTCGCCCACTCACCCACTCACCCACGCACGCGCTCACGCTCACTCACACACACACGCACACACACACGCACACACACGCGCTCACGTTCACTCACGCACACACGCACGCACACACGCTCACGCTCACTCACGCACACACACGCACACATGCACGCACACACGCACGCACACACGCTCACGTACGCACGCACACACACACGCTCACTCACGCACGCACACACACACGCACACACACGCCCTCACGTTCACGCACACACGCACACGCACGCACGCACACACACACGCACACACACGCGCTCACGTTCACGCACACACGCTCACGCACGCACGCACACACACACGCTCACTCACGCACGCACACCCACACACGCCCTCACGTTCACGCACACACGCACACACACACGCACACACACACGCTCACTCACGCACACACGCACGCACACACACACACACTCACGCTCACTCACGCACGCACGCACACACACGCACACACGCGCGCTCACGTTCACGCACACACACACACGCCCCCACCACCGCCCTTTATCCCCCCCTCCCCCTTAGGTAATGGGCGGTGCCATTCGTCACACGGGAAGTGACGTCACGCCAGCTGCTGCCCCACCCCCCACCTCTCCGTCACCCACGCGCCAGCGCTCAGCGCCATTTTCCCGCGGGCGTAGTCGCCGAGAGGCCCCCAGCGAGCCCGGGACCCCAACAGCGGCCAGACCCCCGGAGCCACGGGGATCCCTTCCCGAGATCAGGGAACAACCCCCTCGCCAACACCGCCCACAGCACGAATCGGGGACCTCGCAAACGGCGGCGGCAGCAGCAGCAGTCACCCTCGCTACCCCCTTGCTGAGACGGGAGAGAGCTCCCTTCTCTGAGGCGAACTTGAGGGGATTCAGGGACCCCCCCCCCCCGCCCGCGAAGAGGGAACCCCCGAAATGAGGGGGCTGTACCCCAGGGTGCTGCTGCTACCCCTGCTGCTGCTGCTGCTGGGCGCGGTGAGAGCGGAGGAACAAAGCCGCGAGTCTCAGGTAACGGGGCCTCACACCCCCAAACGCGTCCTCATCCCCTTCATCCCCTTTTCAAGCTCGTTCGTCAGACCCCCCCTTGCATCCCTCTACCACTTACACTGCTTCCCCCCACCAACCTCCCACCTCACCCCCACCCCACCACCCCCCCACCTCACCACCCCGCCACCCCACCAACCTCCCACCCCCCACCCCACCACCCCCCCACCCCACCACCCCCCCACCCCCCACCCCACCACCCCCCCCCCCACACCAACCCCCCACCCCACCAACCCCCCACCCCACCAACCTCCCACCCCACCACCCCCCCACCTCACCACCCCCCCACCTCACCAACCCCCCACCCCACCAACCCCCCACCCCACCAACCTCCCACCCCACCACCCCCCCACCCCACCAACCTCCCACCCCACCAACCTCCCACCCCACCACCCCCCCACCTCACCAACGTCCCACCTCACCACCCCCCCACCTCACCAACGTCCCACCTCACCACCCCCCCACCTCACCAACGTCCCACCTCACCACCCCCCACCTCACCACCCCCCCACCCCTCCACCCCCCCACCTCACCAACGTCCCACCTCACCACCCCCCTCCCACCCCAACATTGCCAGCAGCACCTGTGGCGAGGGTGACGGTGCCACTTTGGAATCTTCGCTGGCACAATGTCCGAGTGTCCTCACCTCCGTCTGCCACCCTCACCACCGCCGCCACAACCACAGCTGTTGCCCCCCCCCCTCCCATGCCCCCCCCCCCGCTCCACGCGGCCTTAACGGATCACTTCCTGCACCACGCAGCTTTGCGCCGTGCCTAATAAGCAGCAGGCGTTGAGTCCACGACCTCTGACCCCCCCCGCCCCCAACCGTATAACCGGAGTGGCTGAACGCAGCGTTTGAGGTAGGGTTGAGACGACGTAGAGGTACTGCTGCCTTGTGTGAGCGCAGTTACGGTGCGAGCGACGCGTCTTCGCCGTTAACTTTGACGTGTACCTTTTTATTTTTCGATTTAAAGCTTTCGTGACTGCAAGGATTCATCTTCTTTGGTTCTTTCGGTAAAGTCACCACGTAGAATGAGAATAAAATAATAAATTAATAAAATGACACGATAAAATTATCACGACGTTTCGGCCACAACACAAGTGGCCTTCAGGTGAAGGAACAGACCTGTCGGGACGACTTGAAGCTCTGTCGTCCCGACAGGTCTGTTCCTTTCACCTGAAGAAGGCCACTTGCGGTGTGGCTGAAACGTGGGAATTTTATTGTGTTATTTGATTAATTTTAATTATTTTATTCTCATTCTACGTGGTGGTGACTTTACCGAAAGAACCAAAGAAAAAGCGTACCTTTTTATCCGCAGCTGGCGTTGCTATTCGGAGTTTATTTTCCAGGTTTAGGCCACGCAACGATCCGGCCAAATTTATGTCGTTAAGAACACCCCCCACCATCGGACCCCCAAGCAAATTGAATCGCCGTGGGTGAAATGAGCGTCTTAACGGTACGCCCGTTATTAATTTCGCCTCGAAATTGCGGATTAGAGGTCGGAGTATAATTAAACTATTTCAAACTTTTGTTTTATTTCACCAGGTAAAGCCCCACTGGGTTATGTAGCTCGCTTTCAGAAGCGTCCTGCCCACAAACGATAGCCCGATGAGGCGGTTAATCACGTGGGCATCTTTAGCGTCACAAACAACTCCCAAGCGCACGTTGACTCTAAATGTGCAGGTAAAAACCTGTAAGAACCGGAGAAAAATCCACACGGCCACGGGGAGAACACGCAAACTCCAAATACACAGGCACCGTTAGCGTCGGCATCGAACCCACGACCTCCGGCACACCAGGCGAGGTAGTTAACATCTCGCCACCGTGGGGAAACGTGAAGTAAGCGACTTGGCACGCGCGGCAATCTTCAGGTTCAGGGGCCGAGGCAAATGGGAACGGTCGGCCGGTGTCGTCGACGCGTGGCCCAACGCGACCAACGTCGCTTGTGAACTTCGTGACGTTGACCGCGCTACCCCCCCCCCCCACCCCCCCCACGTGATGAAATGGGGGGTGGGGTGGCCCGGCTGGATTGTCGAGCGGCGAGGAGCGGCGGTCGCAAAGTCGCGCGTGAGAGAGAGGGGGGGGGGGGCGATCGCGGCACCGTTAGCGTCGTCCCAACGGAGTCGCCGCCGCCGCTTCGTCTCGCAGGGAAGGCACGGGGGGACACCCAAGCGGGAGACGGAGTGCCAGGAGGAGGAGGAGGAGCGCCAGGAGGAGGAGGCGGGCGTCGGCGCCGCGGGGGCGGAAGAGGGCGCGGCGCACGGAGGCGAGGGCGGCGTGCTCGCGTTCCGCCGGCTGCGAAGCGGCAGGCGGCGCCGGCAGAAGCGCGGCTGGCTCATCCCGGCGATCAACGTCCCCGAGAACGACCGCGGCCCTTCCCCAAGGGGCTGGTGCAGGTGAAGGTCCCCCTGCCCTCTTCCCCCCCTTGCCCCCTCTACCCCCGCACCCCTCCCACACCGGCAAGAAAGGGGGGCCTGGGTTCGATCCCCAACTCGGGTGCCCTGCTGCCTACGTTCAACCCCGTGTTGAGCAGTGTGTGAATGTCACGCGTTGGTGAGTGTGAGGGTGAATGTGTGTGTGTGGCATGTGGTGTATGTGTCTTTGGGGTTCGTGGTGTATTTAGCATGCCATGTATCAGCATGTGATGTTTGTGTGTGTGTGTACATGCATATATGTTGGGGGAACGGTGGCGAATTGGTTAGCACACACTGCGCTCTGAACCTGGAGACGTGAGTTTGATTTCCACTTACGGCTAACACCCAGTGACAGTTATCTGAACTTGGTCTCAACTAAGTACACGGTGCGATGTATAACCGTCTCCACACTGGGGAGATAAAGGCGGCCGGGTGTGTTGGTAACCGCGTATCGCACCCCCTCGTGTGCCACGCCAGCCTTCATATTTGCTGCCGCTCGCCAACCGCGCTTGTCCCGGCAGCCTGCTGAAGGCTATCCGGGGTATCTTTGCGTACGCGTATTCACGCGATGTACGAGCGTGGCTATCGCGCGGAGCGTAACGCCGCCCCCTGCCGCCTCCCCTACCCCGTCCGCGTCCGCCCCCGCAGATCAAATCGAACACGCGCGGGAAAATCCGCTACAGCATCGTGGGGCCCGGCGCCGACCAGAACCCCACGGGGGTGTTCGTCGTAAACTCCGTGACCGGACGCCTCTCGGTCACCAAGACCCTGGACCGTGAGCTAATCGCAGAGTATCTGGTGAGGCGCCCACGCAAGCACACCCACGTGTGTGTGTGTGTGTTAGCGAGCACACCCATGTGTGTGTTAGTGAGCACACCCACGTGTGTGTTAGCGAGCACACCCACGTGTGTGTGTGTGTGTTAGCGAGCACACCCACGTGTGTGTGTGTGTTAGCGAGCACACCCACGTGTGTGTGTGTGTGTGTGTTAGCGAGCACACCCACGTGTGTGTGTGTGTTAGCGAGCACACCCACGTGTGTGTGTGTGTGTTAGCGAGCACACCCACGTGTGTGTTAGTGAGCACACCCACGTGTGTGTTAGCGAGCACACCCACGTGTGTGTGTTAGCGAGCACACCCACGTGTGTGTGTGTGAGCACATCCACGTGTGTGTGTGTGTTCGCGTGGTAAGGTCTAGGCCTCTATTGCGGAGTTTTCTCAAATTTCCTGGCCCCCGGACCACTCGGTCAGTGTAAACATTTACGTGGTGCAACCCCCTCCCGCCCCTGGTGACACAAACCATTCACTTCTCTAAATACCAATATTACTAAATTACATTCATATTACCGGAACATTAAAATAACGTTAACGCAGCTATAACGGTTTAGATCTCAGGGTTCGGGTAGTTTTAATCGGGGTGGTTTACTTAATTTTATTTTTCAATTTTAAATATCACGAGTAAACTATTAATGTTCGAAACAAAATGCATAAACCTTTGCGGATCAACCTGCAATTAGCATCGCAGCCCAGCGGACCTCCAGGAGTACCGTCCTGGACCGTCGGTGGTCCAGGTACTACCCTTAGAGAACCACCGCTCTAAGAGGGATGTTTGGCCAACTCTAAACATCCCAACACCACCACAACAACAACGACGAGACGCAGGGACAAAGGATCCCTTGTATAGCGCGTCGTAGACGGTTGAGGCAAGTGCTGTTAGCGAGAACCCGCATGAAGCCCAACATTGTGCACGACGGGGTGGGTGGCCAGCAACCCCACCCACGCTTTTGTCTCCAGAGTGGCGACGTTTACACGGCCCAGGGCAATCGGGGGCAGCATCAATGACTGGGACCCAGGGGCAGCCCAGGGCAGCTCCAATGGCGATGAGAACCAGGGCGCTTTCTTGCGTGTGCCGCACGTTGCGTGCGTTGCGTGTGCGTTGCGTGTGCGTGGCGTGCCCGCTGCAGCTCAAGGGCCACGCGGTGGACATGAAGGGGCAGCCGGTGGAGAACCCCATGAAGCTCGTCATCAACGTCATCGACATGAACGACAACCGGCCCGAGTTTGCCACGCCCGTTTTCCAGGGCTCCGTGGCTGAGGGATCCCCAAGAGGTGCGGCGTACGGATGGGCACAGACGGGCGCGGTGGTGACGGGGTTGTGATAGTGATAGCGCCCGCCTGGGTATTTTGTACCATCGGACACTCAACCCCCACAACTCTCAATTGGTGATGGGGCAGTTGTGGAGAGAGTGGAGAGTTTACCCATACCGGGGCAGTGTGCTCATGACCAACTCCGGTTTGACTCCACCCCCACAACTCTCAATTGATGATAGGGCAGTTGTGAAGAGAGTGGAGAGTTTACCCATACCTGGGTAGTGTGCTCATGACCAGCTCCGGTTTTACAGCAGAGGTCTCACTCTGAATCAGTCGAGCGGCAATATCTTTTCATCGGTTGCGTAACGCCATGTGGAAGCTTCCTGGTCTGTTGCTCTGCACGAAGCTTCAGGTCTTCTCGGCCACGGTCATTCGCTCCCTTCTCTCCGTTTGCGAAACGTCGACCCCCCGAATGGAACATCTTCGCCGGTTTAAAACATTTAGGCTGGCCTGCCTACGATTCATCCTGGGTTTAACCAGGCAGGCTGGATTGTGTGAGGAGCTCACGTATCCTCGAAAGATCTGGACAAAGTCCCATCGGTGAGCTCCTCCGGCATATGGCTGGGTCATGGAGCCCGCATGCCCAGCCACCGCATGCCGAACAGCTTTTGTTCGGCCGGATCGAGGGAGCTAAACAGGCGCGGCACGGGCTAGAGAAGAGATGGAGTGATGTGGTACAGGAGGATGTGGAGCTGAGCGGACTTGCCGCTGTCAAGATCGGCCTCTGGAGGAGGCTCGTGAAGGATGCTACTGGGCAGTTGGAGGCAGCCGCCCTCCAACAACAATGGAGGGCGGAGGAGCGACGCTCACAACAATAAGCGGAGCGCCGGGTGGCTAAAGCACAGCAAGTTGGCACAGTAGGGGGCACAGGTGGTGCATCAGCCAGTCGTCTCAGTCATTCGACCCGTGGCACCTGGGTTTGCCCTGTGACCTCCTGCCAGCGGGTGTTCGACACTTCACGTGGCCTCAACGTGCACACAGCCTGGCACCAGCGTCGTGGTGATGTCACCGCCACTTAGTGGCGAATGGCGGTTGTTGTTGTTGTGATGGTGGTGGTAGTGGCAGTGGGGATATTGGTGGTGAATGTGGTAGAGGTGGCAATAGGCATGGTGGTGATGTTGGTAACAATGGCAATGATTAACAGGTGAAGCTGGTTTAAATCATTATGATTGTGGTGACATTATTTATAATATCTTTGATCGCGGATGTTGGATCGTGGACATGGATGTGGATGTTCTTGATAACGACGACGATGTTGAGAATGACAAGAATGGTGGTGGTTGTGATGCGAACGAATATAATGTTTTGTTTTTGATAGTAACGACGTCCACGCCTCCCTCCCTGCTTTTCCCCTCTGCCCTCCCCTGCCCTGCCTGCCCTCCCTCCCTCCCCCGGCAGGCACGGCGGTGATGAGGGTCGAGGCGAGCGACAAGGACGACGCCTTATCGGCCAACGGCATGATCCGCTACAAGATCATGTCGCAGGCCCCCAAGGTGCCCTTGGAGCGCACGTTCACCGTCGACAACGCCACGGGCGTCATCAGCACCATCGCCGCTGGGCTGGACCGCGAGGTGCGTCGTCCCACGGCAACCGCCGCCGATTGGCAGACGTCGGCCCGGGGGGGTGGTGGCTAACCTCCGGGGTTGTGCGTACGGTGTTACGTTCGGGTGTTTTCAGTCGTGTATGCACGTTGCGTTGAACGTCAAGTCGCGCGCCGTACGCAGGCGACCGCACCGATCGGAGGTGCGAGGGAAGGGCGAAAGGGCGCGACACGAAAAGCAGCTCTAAAGAAACGAGTTTTCAGTCTGGATTTAAAAGTGCGCAGCTACAGTGGCTTCCCGATATTGTGTGGTGCCCTAATAAAGTATTAAAGCTTTTGTGACTGAATAAAATTACTCATTGGTTTTTTCGGTAAAGTCACGTATGTAGAAATACAATAAAATTATATTAAAACAAAAAACAATCACGACGTTTCGATCGCAACGCAAGCGATCTTCATCGGGTGTCAAGAACAAATCACGGAGGTAAATACAGCAAAGAGATGAGAGATGAGAATTCAACAAACCTGAAAAAACATTTTGTGAAGCACATCCAGTCAGGCCAACAACACAGCTAGACACTTCCTGGCGGACCACGAATTTCAGAAGAGCGTTAAATTTCGTGTTCAACCTTTGGATTGCACATACCAGCATAGATAGAATGAAATATATGTATTTCTACTGACCATGTACCTCGTATTGTGTGGTGCCCTGTGTCTCGGAAGCGACGGTGACGCTGTTAGCGCGCCGCGCTACGAACCCGGGGACCTGAGTCCGGTCCAACACCGGTGACGGTCGACTCGGCCTCAAATGAGTAACCTGCTGCAGTGTGAAAACATCCCCACTAGGGAGACAAAGGCGGCCGGGCGTGATGCTGGCCACCCAGCACAAAGGTCTGTCGAGGCTGCACGAGGAATGTTTGTCCTCTTCGTTTTGTCGTTCATCTGTAAGAGTCGTGCGTCTGCGTGCCCCGTCTGTGTAGAGGACGCCGCAGTACGTGCTGGTGGTGCAGGCCTTGGACATGGAGGGCGACCCGGACATCGGCCTCGCAAACACGGCCACCGCCATCGTCACCATCACCGACAAAAACGACAATGCCCCCGAGTTTACGGGCATAACCGTACGCACCGCCGCCGCCGCACACAACCACGCCGCGCCACCAGATCACCCGCCTAGACTTTACATGGCCCATAGATTAACATTGCATGTAGATTTACATTGCACTTAGACGAAAATGGCCCGTAGACTTACATTGCCTCTAAATTAACATTCGCCATCGACTAACATTTCCCGGTTGGCAAGATGTTCACTTCCTTGTGTGGTATGCGGAAGGTCGTGGGTTTGATCCTGACACTGATGCCTGTGTATTTGTAATTTGAATGTTCTCCCCGTGGTGGTCTTGCGGGCTTTACCCTCCGCACCCAGAATTTAATGTGCGTTCAAAGCTGTTGTACACATTTCCACGTGATGATGAGCCACTTCGCTGAGCTACCATTTGATGACTAGGTTGCTTCTAAAAACAGAGCTACATAGCTCTGTGCTGTGGGGCCTTACCTGGTAAAATATTTTTATTTTTGAGACTGGCGGAACAATGAATCTGACGACGTCCCCCCCCCACCACCGTCTCCGCCGCAGTTCAGCGGTACGGCGCGCGAGAACGCGGTGAACGTGACGGTGACGACGCTGACGGCGACGGACGTGGACGAGCCCGGCACGCCGGCGTGGCGCACTCGCTACGTCGTCCGCGGCGGGGACCCCGGCAAGAACTTCGCCGTGGAGACCGACCCCCGCACCAACGACGGCAGGCTCTACGTCTTCACGGTGGGGGGGGGGGGCACGGTGGTGGGGGGGGGGGGGCGGTGGGGGGGGGGGGCCGGTGGTGGGGGGGAGGGCGGTGGGGGGGGTGGGGGCGGTGGGGGGGGGCACGGTGGTGGGGGGAGGGCGGTGGGGGGGGGGGGTCTGCCACGCGCTGCCGCGGCGGAGACGGTGATGGTGGTTGGGTAGTGATAGTGGTGGTGATGATGGTGATGCTGATGGTCGTGGTGATGGTGTAACGTAGGAGACGGTGATGGGGTAGTGGTGGTGGTGGTGATAATGGATTCATAATAAAGGTTTTTGAGTTAGATCGCGTTTATTTATAAATGTGTCGTAACCCTCCACCACCCGACACGGCCAATCAGCAAAAAAAGTGTCACGTTGACAAAAGACAAATAATTCACTACTTCAGCCCACCGGTGTGTTGAAGAGTTAATCCACATTTACAGTTTGAGTACGACGTTTCGCTGGTAAATACATCCAGCATCATCGGGCAATTCGCCAGAATGGTAAAGCCCTCGCTTGCTCCCGGTTTTTATATAGGGCAGCAGGGTGACGTCATCACTTAACTCATATCAGGTGCAGTGATTAGAGGCGGAGGGGGGGGGGTATTGTAATTATATAATCGATTAGTAATCAGTCATTGGTTATGATTAGTAATGAGTTGTAGATTAGTAATTCTTTAAATGTAATGTGTATTATTTAATAATACGCTTCCAGGCCGCACTAAGCCGGTAGCTGTCAGAGCGATTAAAGTTTAATCGATTAAAGTTCACTCCGAATCAGTCGAGCGGCAATATCTTTTCATCGGTTGCGTAACGCTGTGTGGAAGCTACCTGGTCTGTCGCTCCGCACTAAGCTTCAGGTCTTCTCGGCCACGGTCATTCCCTCCCTTCTCTACGCTTGCGAAACGTGGACCCCCCTAATGGAACATCTTTGCCGGTTAGAAACATTTAGGCTGGCCTGCCTACGATCCATCCTGGGTTTAACCAGACTGGATTGTGTGAGGAGCTCACAAATCCTTGAAAGATCTGGGCAGGGTCCCATCGGTGAGCTCCTCCGGCAGGCAAGGCTGCGATGGCTGGGTCATGTAGCCCGCATGCCCAGCCACCGCATGCCGAAACAGCTTTTGTTTGGCCGGATTGAGGGGGCTAAGCGGGCGCGGCACGGGCTAGAGAAGAGATGGAGTGATGTGGTACAGGAGGACGTGGAGCTGAGTGGACTTGCCGATGACTGGTACCAGCGGTGTCAAGATCGGCCTCTGTGGAGGAGGCTCGTGAAGGATGCTACTGGGCAGTTGGAGGCAGTCGCCCTCCAACAACAACGGAGGGCGGAGGAGCGACAGCTCACAACAGCGAGCGGAGCGCCGGGTGGCTAAAGCACAGCAGGTTGGCACAGTAGGGGGACACAGGTGGTGCATCAGCCAGTCATCTCAGTCAGTCGACCCGTGGCACCTGGGTCTGCCCCGTGACCTCCTGCCAGCGGGCGTTCGACACTTCACGTGGCCTCAGGGTGCACATAGCCTGGCACAAGCGTCGTGGTGACGTCACCGCCACTTAGTGGTGAATGGCGGTTGTTGTTGTTGTGTGGTGTGTGTGTGTGGTGTGTGTGCGTGGTTGGTGTGTGGTGTGTGGTAAGTGTGTGTGGCGTGTGTGGTGGTGTGTGCGTGGTTGGTGTGTGGTGTGTGGTGCGTGGTTGGTGTGTGTGTGTGGTTGGTGTGTGTGGTGTGTGTGGTGTGTGTGGTGTGGGTGTGTGTGGTGTGTGTGTGGTGTGTGTGTGTGGTGCGTGGTTGGTGTGTGTGGTGTGTGGTGTGTGTGTACGCTGCAGCCCTTGGACTTTGAGAGCTCGTCCAAGTACAACCTCGTCGTCGCCGTGGAGAACGAGGCGTCGCTCAAGAGCGCCGAGTTCGGACCGGCGAGCACCGCGACCGTCACCGTGAGTGCCCCCCGCGGCCCCCCGCTGCCCCCCGCGGCCCCCCACAAGTTTCGCCCCCCCACAGCTTCCTGCGCCGCTCGCGGGGGCAGATCTGATACCGCCTCAGACGGCGAAACTTCAGTCGCGCCCGTTTGTTATCGACAATTTTTCTCGGCCGATGAGAGCGAATGACTTAAGCACCCCGATGTTTACTTATTTCAAGTCCAGTAGACCTTTTTTTTCACAGGTGTCTCCTGGACATCTGTGCCGTCACCAGCGCTGTGAAGCACAGCGCTGGTGACGGCCGCACCGCCTCCCGCACGACCGCCCACACCGTGCCCCCCCCCACCACCTCTACAGGTGCTCGCTAACAGCCCCCCCCCCAACTCTACAGCTGCTCGCTAACAGCCCCCCCCACCACCTCTACAGGTGCTCGCTAACAGCCTCCCCCCCACCCCCCCGCCGGCCCGGTAGGTGACGGTGGAAGACGAGAACGAGGGGCCGACGTTCGAGCCGCTGCGGCGGGAGGTGAAGCTCCCCGAGGGCCTCCCCATGGGCCACCACGTGACCACCGTGGTGGCCCGTGACCCCGACACCGCGCAGGGGCAGGCCGTGCGGTGAGGCCTTCCCCAGCCACACTCCCCCCGGCCGCTCCCGTCGCCGCCCGGACAGCCGGCAGCCGACCCTTCTGTGTGGGTGTGTGTGTGTGCGCATCTCACCTGTGTGTGTGTGTGCGCCTCACCTGTGTGTGTGTGTGTGCGCCTCACCTGTGTGTGACTCACTCTGTTCGGCTGTGTGACACTAAGCTGTGTGAATTGCCTGTGTGAACCCTGTGCATCTGTGTGTCTGACTCATCTCTGTGTGTGACTCACCTCTTTTCACCTGTGTGAGACTCACCTCTGTGTGTGACTCACCTCTGTGTGAGACTCACCTCTGTTCATCTGTGTGAGACTCACCTCTGTGTGAGACTCAACTCTGTGTGAGACTCACCTGTGTGTGAGACTCACCTGTGTGTGTGACTCACCTGTGTGTGTGACTCACCTGTGTGTGAGGCTCACCTGTGTGTGTGACTCACCTCTGTGTGAGACTCACCTGTGTGTGAGACTCACCTGTGTGTGTGACTCACCTGTGTGTGAGACTCACCTGTGTGTGAGACTCACCTGTGTGTGTGACTCACCTGTGTGTGAGACTCACCTGTGTGTGTGACTCACCTGTGTGTGTGAATCACCTGTGTGTGAGACTCACCTGTGTGTGAGACTCACCTGTGTGTGTGACTCACCTGTGTGTGAGACTCACCTGTGTGTGTGACTCACCTGTGTGTGTGAATCACCTGTGTGTGAGACTGACCTGTGTGTGAGACTCACCTGTGTGTGTGACTCACCTGTGTGTGAGCTCACCTGTGTGTGCGACTCATCCTGTGTGTGAGACACCTGTGTGTGAGACTCACCTGTGTGAGACTCACCTGTGTGTGTGACTCACCTGTGTGTGTGACTCACCTGTGTGTGAGACTCACCTGTGTGTGAGACTCACCTGTGTGTGTGACTCACCTGTGTGCACGTGTGTCTGCGTGATGGGGCCGCGCGCAGCTACAAGAAGCTTTGGGTGCCGGGCGACTGGCTGGACATCGACCCCGTGAGCGGCAAGGTGACCACGGCCGTGGTGCTGGACCGCGAGGCGGCCCTGGTGCAGGCCAACACCTACACGGCCACCTTCCTGGCCACGGATGACGGTGAGGGCTGCCCCTCCCCCACACTGCACCACCCCCCTCCCTGTGTACAGACACGCCCCAGCCACACAACATTGGCTCGCTTATTCACTCGTCATCACACCACGCTTACTCACCACTCACTCACCATCACTCACTCACCATCACTGGCTTACTCACCATCACTGGCTTACTCACTCACCATCACTCACTCACCATCACTCACTCACTATCACTCGCTCACTCACCATCATTGGCTTACTCACTCACCATCACTGACTTACTCACCACTCACTATCACTCACTCACCATCACTGGCTTACTCACTCACTCACCATCACTGGCTTACTCACCACTCACTCACTATCACTCACTCACTGTCACTCGCTCACTCATCACTCACTCACCATCACTGACTTACCATCACTGGCTTACTCACCACTCACTATCACTCACTATCACTCGCACACTCACCATGAGTGACTTACTCACCATCACTGGCTTACTCACTCGCCATCACTCACTCACCATCACTGGCTTACTCACTCACCATCACTCACTCACCATCACTCACCATCACTGACTTACTCACTCACCATCACTCACTCACCATCACTGGCTTACTCACTCGCCATCACTCACTCACCATCACTGACTTACTCACTCACCATCACTCACTCACCATCACTGAGTTACTCACTCGCCATCACTCACTCACCATCACTGACTTACTCACTCACCATCACTGACTTACTCACCATCACTCACTCACCATCACTCACCATCACTGACTTACTCACTCACCATCACTCACTCACCATCACTGGCTTACTCACCATCACTCACTCACCATCACTCACCATCACTGACTTACTCACTCACCATCACTCACTCACCATCACTCACCATCACTGACTTACTCACCATCACTCACTCACCATCACTGGCTTACTCACTCACCATCACTCACTCACCATCACTGGCTTACTCACTCACCATCACTGGCTTACCACTCACTACCACTCGTTCACTCACCATCACTGGCTTACTCACTCACCATCACTGGCTTACTCACTCACTATCACTCGCTCACTCACCATCACTGGCTTACTCACCACTCACTCACTCACTGTCACTCGCTCACTCACCATCACTGACTTACTCACCATCACTGACTTACTCACCATCACTCACTCACCATCACTGGCTTACTCACTCACCATCACTCACTCACCATCACTGACTTACTCACCATCACTCACTCACTATCACTGGCTTACTCACTCACCATCACTGACTTACTCACTCACCATCACTGACTTACTCACCATCATTCACTCACCATCACTGACTTACTCACCATCACTCACCATCACTGACTTACTCACTCACCATCACTCACTCACCATCACTCACCATCACTGACTTACTCACCATCACACACTCACCATCACTGACTTACTCACTCACCATCACTCACTCACCATCACTCACCATCACTCGCCATCACTCACCGTCGCGCCGCGCTCGTTCGCCATTTCCCGCACCTTCGATTGGCGTGTGTGGCTTCTCCTTAAAGGTGCAATTCACAAAATGAGTGAGTGGGGTGCGTCTGTAGGTAGACTCAGCCTTACAATGCGTCCCTGGTGTGGTATGCTTGTGTAACCGGTCCACGTCTGGAGCGGTGGTGGAAGGGTCGGCGCGCTGCATCACAAACCCGGCAAGCCGAGTTCGATTGCCGCTCACGCCCAACATCGATGACGATTATCCGAATCGGTCTCCCCTTGGTTGACTCGGCCTCAAACAAGAGTACCCGGTGCCGTGTGTGTGTGTAAACATCCTCACTGGGGAGACAGAGGTGCCGTGTGTGTGTGTGTGTAAACATCCTCACTGGTGAGACAGAGGTGTCGTGTGTGTGTGTGTGTAAGCATCCTCACTGGGGAGACAGAGGTGTGTGTGTGTGTAAACATCCTCACTGGGGAGACAAAGGCTGCCGTGCCGAACCTTCCCAGGTTTGTAGAAGGCCGGCGAGCGGTGGGGGCGTGCGGGAATCTCGCTCTTCGTGTCTCGGCATGCCGGTGGGAGCAGGCGACCCCGTGGCGAGCGGCACGGGGACGCTGGCGCTGCTGCTGTCGGACGTCAATGACAACGCCCCCGTCGCCCGGCCCGACGAGGCTGCGGCGTGCGGCGCGCCGGGCGGCGCCGTCGACGTCACCGCCAGCTGGCCCCTCCACCACCCCCCCCCCCCACGCTGCCCTTGCACTGCACCACCCACACAATCACTCAGCAATCACTCGCTCACAATCACTCAGCAATCACTCAGCAATCACTCAGCAATCACTCGCTCACAATCACTCAGCAATCACTCGCTCACCATCACTCAATCGCTTGCCATCACTCAGCAATCACTCTGCTCCCACTCGCTCGCCATGACTCCTACGCTTGCACTGCCCCCTACCCTGTCCCGCTCTGCCCCCACCTTGCTCTTGGCCTGTGTTGTCAGCAGAGGGCAGCGTAGCAGCAAAACCCAGCGCCCTACTCAGGGATTACTTCGTAATTATCTCGCCCAGTATCTCGTTGTTTCTCGTGAACCCACTGAGCGTGGGGGTGGCACGCAACTGAGCAGGAGCCAGTGGTATACTGGACACGGTGTGCCGGGTACGAAAATATTTTCCGGGTTTTTCCGATCCGGACGGATCCCCATTCCCCCTCTCCCCCTCCCCGCCCCAGCTTGAGCCATAAGGCAGAGTCACCAAATCCCGCCACGTTGATGGATAAAACACGGCGGAGGCGGGGTGCGGCATCGCAACGCGCAAAATCTCGTCCTCGCCCAGGCCACCGCTCCAAAACAACCGAACGCGCCAGTCCATTGTCGTCGACCCGCACCTCGCGACCCGTCGGACGAGAGCCGGGAAAACGTCGCCGCCCCCCGACCCCCTCCGGATTCGCCGGCGCTTTCCGAACGAGCGGGCGGCCCGGGACGCGGCCGAGAGCCGCGTCGTCGACTCTCGTCGCCGGCACGACTCCCCGATGCGCCCCGCCACCCCGCCCTCGGCGCACCGCACGACATCTCTCCGCTCCACGCTCCACGCTCCCCCTCCCCTTCTGCCCCGCAGGCGGCGGCTCGCAGCTGCGCATGAAGACGGCGCTGCCCGAGGGCCTCTACTTGGTGCCGCTGCTCGTCACGGACTCGGGCAACCCCGCGATGAGCGCCGTGTCGGAGCTCCAGGTGAAGGTGTGCGCCTGCGACCGGCGTGGCGACTGCCCTCGGCCGCGATGCCGCCGACGCCGCCGGCGCCGAGGCCGCCCTCCTCTGCCTGCTGCTGCTGCTGCTGCTTCTCGGTGAGTTTGACGTCGTCGTCGGCGGCATCTTTTTGATTTAAAGCTTTCGTGACTGCAGCGATTCATATTCTTAGCTCTTTCGGTAAAGTCACCATGTTGAAGGGAAACAATAAAATAATAAAATATATATAAAACAATAAAAATTCTCACGACGTTTCGACCATAACACAAACGGACACACCTGATGACGACCGTTTGTGTTATGGTCGAAACGTCGTGAGAATTTGTATTTTATATATATTTTATTGTTTTCCTTCAACGTCACTTTACCGAAAGAGCTAATGATTCCGGACATACAATACCCTGGTGTCTACAAACTAAGTTGCCTCTGTGGTAGTAGTTACATTGGAGAAACCAAACGCCATATCTCGGACCGCATTCGTGAACATAAAGCAGACCTTAAACACGGTAGGACCAACACCTCGGCCGTAGCAGATCATTGTTCTAATTCAGTAGGCTCACATGCCATTGACTTTTCCAAGACGGAGGTTCTTTGTAAGCCATCTGGCTTCCATGAGAGATTCGTTCATGAGGCTATCCACATATACAAGCACAGAGACAATTTCAACCGAGAAGATGGATTCTATCTTAGCAATCATTGGAAAGATTTGATAAATCATTTCAGTTCTTGATTGATTGTTCACGCTTACAGTGGCTTTCAGACAGCATACATAAAAACAAATTTCGTCTCCCCCCTCCTCTTTTCAAAAATAGATGGACTAGTCCTGGCAAACTGCCAATCGTTGCGCGTGACGCAAACGTTATTTTTATATAAATAAATAAATAAATATGCCGTTTTCAAAATAAATTTATGCAAACCGACACACCTGATGATGACCGTTTGAGTTATGGTCGAAACGTCGTGAGAATTTTTTTATTGTTTTATATATATTTTGTTATTTTGTTGTTTCTCTTCAACGTGACTTTACCGAAAAAACTAAGAATATGAATTACTGCAGTCACGAAAGCTTTAAATCAAAATTTAATATAATAGCCGTCGGTATCGTTCGGGGGGACCCGGTGCTGCGGACGCGGGGCCCCCCCCCGGCGGCGCGGGGATTCGTGCGGCGAGATCTCCGTTCGTTCGCGGAGGATTTCCGCGGTTTGACCGGGGCGGGTCGCCCCCCCCCCCCCCCACGTGCAGTCCTGGCGCCGCTCTTCGTCGCTCGCAAGAGGCGCCGCGACGAGAAACCGCTCTGCGACCCCGAGGACGAGGAGGAGGCGGCGACGTCTTCACGTACGACGACGACGAGGGCGGGGGAGAGGAGGACCGGGTGAGAGGCGTGCTCGCACATCTGCGCGGTGCGTTTATGCGGTGGTGCGGTGGTGCGGAGAGACGGCAGTGTGGCGGTGGATGCGGTTTGACTGTCCAGCGAGAGACCCTCTCGCGGTGGCGGGCAGCGCCCTGCGTGCCCACGCGCCGGCGAGATGACGGCGCGGTCTGCTGCCGCAGGACTACGACCCGGCGCTGCTGCTGGTTCGGCTCCCGAGCGAGCTGCCGCCGCCGCGCCGCGAGGGCCCCGGCGTGCGCCACCTGGACGACGCGGCCGTCGCTGGCCGAGCCGCGCTACCCGCACCCCAGCGACATCGGCGACTTCATCAGCGAGGTGGGTGGTAAGGGGGGGTGGGTGGGTGGGTGGGAGAGGTGGCAAACGCCGCACGCACGTAGGGGATGGAACCGCGCACGACCAAACCCAGCGCCGCGCACGTGAACCATCGCCGCCACCGCCCCGTCAAACGATGCACGAGACAAAGGTCTCGTTGGCGAGGAGCGGTGCACGGAGGAGGGTGGGTGGCCGGCACCATGCCCGCTGGCCGTCTTTGTCTCCCCCCCCAGTGGCGATGTTGACACGCCGCGCCCGGGGACTCGATTGAGGCGGAGTCGAGCTAGGGGGGGAGGCCCAGGACCGGGTCAGATAATCGTCACCCCGGTGTTTGCTCGTGAGCGGGAATCCGACTCGGGCCGCCGGGTTTCGTAACGCCCCCAATTGGCGCAGTTGGCTACGTACGGCGCAGTGGAAGTTCTACGTAGACACGTACGTAGTGCGGCGCGCTGACCACTACACCACCGCTCCACCACACAGTGCACAGCGTATAGATGATGACGATGTCATCTTAATGGTGGACGACGTCGTTGCTGGCGACGTAATCGCCGATGTTGTTGATGCCATGGCGAAATTTTGTCGTTAGGTCATCGTCGTCGATGTCGATGACGTCATCGTCGGTGCCGACGTTTGTATCGTTGCTGATGCCGTCACAAACGTCATCGTCGTCGTCATCATTGGCTGTCGACGTCGATGACGTCATCGTCGTTAACGTCACCATCTGTCTCCCGCGGCGGCGGTGGTGGTGGTGTTCTGGCTTTCAGGGCCTGCGCACGGCCGACGACGACACGACAACACCGCCCTACGACTCGCTGCACGTGTTCCACCACGAGGGGGACGGCTCCCTGGCCGGCTCGCTCAGCTCGCTCAGCTCGCTCGGCTCTTCGAGCGCGGGGGGGGGCGGCGACGACGACGACCACCACGACGACTACGACTACTACGAGCGTCTCAACTCGTGGGGGCCGCGCTTCCGTAAGCTCGCCGACATGTACGGCGGCGGCTGTGACGACTGAGACCCCCCACCACCACCTTGCCCCCCCACCACCACCACCCTGCCCCCCACCACCACCACCTCCTACTCTCAACCCCACTCTCTCCTCGTCGTCATTTCCCCCTCCCCCCCCCCCCCCGTGCACCTCCACTCACCCCCCCCCAGCACCCACCCACCAGAACACCCCCGTGACCGGCCGCCCACCGCATAGCACCGGCTGGACTGCCGATCCACCAGCCAGTCCGCCTGCCTGTCCGCCTGCCCGCCTGACCGCCTGTCCGCCTGCCTGTCCGCCTGCCCGCTAGCAGCAATTTTGAGTTTGGAGGCTACTCCTTTTTTTTCTTCTTTTGGGGGGGGTGGGGGAGGGGAGGTATAACCCGACTGGAGGACGAGGCGACGGTACGTGTAACGACTTCGTGGTACCAGGGCGACGCCGCTGTGGTCCCTCCCCCCCCCCCCCCCCGGCGAGGGAAATCTGCGTTGGTTCACGATGTCGGGAACGGGAGGAAGTGGGCGTGCTTGCGGCGATGTGGTTCCAGATCTCCGGGTACGGACGAAGCCGATCCCGCGTCGGGTTTACGATGCGTTTAGAAATTCATGGACGGCTTTTTTCTCAAGTCCGCGTCGCGACCTTGGACGAGGGGAGGTTCCTCGTCGACGAATCGGCGACGCTGAACGTTGGTTTGAGACGAAATCCGGGCCTGCCCGCCCGCCCCGCCCGCGAGCTGAACCGCAAAAAACCACGGCCGCCGGTTAAAAAGGGGCGAGTGGGCGGGGTGAGTGAGCGGGGAGGGGCGGGCTGAGCGATTTAGCGAGCGCCGTCGCTAACGCTCCAGTCGGTACGTCGGAGCGACTCCCCCAAGTGACGCTGCTGCCCGTGGGTTCCCAGGTGCCCCCACCCCCCCCCACGTACTCCACAACTCCAGCCCCATGAAACCGTCGTTGGCCGAGACAATGACGTCTCTCCTCTTACCCCACCCCCGCCCCTGCCAGTATAGTCGCATGGATAATGAGTTTATGGGACTGTACCAACCAATCACGTCAGCCGGGGGGGGTGGGAGGTGGGGGGAGTGTCGGGGCTCTACCGACAGACGTAGTTGCCAGCAGGCGGTGATGTGCAACCTTGCGGTGTGCCACCGCCTGCGTTTTGAATGGTTCAACTAATCACGACTAATCACGACTATAATCACGACTATAATCACGACTAATCACGACTATAATCACGACTATAATCACGACTATAATCACTTTTAGGCGGTGGAGTTGGGGCAGCAAGCAATGAGGCCTCCTGCCCCGTTTTCAGCGCTGTGGAAATATAACCTTTATATATAAAAATAATAATAACCATGTTTGATTTGAGCTTGGCCTCTGTAGCTGTTAACTTGCTGAGTACAACATTTATTTAAGTGCCTATTTGGGTTCAGCACTTGGGCGCCGGCTCAGCAGAGCTGCCGTGCCAGGGGGCATGGCGGGGGGGGGGGCGGAGCGGTGGGTGGGGCGGTGAGCCGGCCGTGGCAGCAACCGCGCCCCGCGGAGACGGAGCGCTTGCCGTCACAGAGCCGGGCGGAGCCGCTTGCCATCAGAGCCAGGCGGAACCGCTCGCCGTCACAGAGCCAGGCGGAACAGCTCGCCGTGACGTAGCCGCCACGGCGGTGCGACGTAACCAGCGGCAACGTAAAACCACGGCGATGGAGCTGCGCGTGGCGACGTCACCACGTCGACGTGAGCCGCTCGCCGACACCGACTGGACCGTGGTGCTAGAGGCCCTCGCGTCGTAATGGAACCACGCTCGGTGAGCGAACCACGCTCGCGGTTACAGAACCACCACCGCCACCCACCACCACCACCACCCCTCATATCGAGACTCGCAGGGCTCTAACCAGCGCCATGCGCGGCGCACGATTGATTTTTTTTTTTCATTTTTTTTGATCGGGTTGCAACCGCAACCAAACATAAAACGTGAACATGAAAACATCTTAAAGTGACTATGCACAAACAGAAAAATCCGGGAAAAAAAAACAGCAAAAATCTTCCACGAAAAGCACCGTACTCCCACGCTCTGTGCAAAAATCCCAGCGGGATGCAAGTCAAAACAACAACAACAAGACAACTTAAAGGCCATCATTTCTAACTCCGTACTACAACAGAAAAAACATGGCCAAACCAAAAAAAACTTTTCACACGGTTGCCCTGGCAACAATTACAGTTTCCTGGCAACCAAATCCAACATTTGCCTGGCAGCTAGGTGCGTGCAGTAGCTCACAGCAGGCTGATTTTATTGATGATTTTTTTTGTGACGATTATGAAAGTATTTTGAGCGTCGTAGTCTTCTTGTGATTCCCCCTCCTGTGTTCTTTAAGTGCGGCCGCTCCCCCTGCCCCCCCAACCCCCGACCGCGTGATGGAGGGCGATAAGAAGCGGCTTTTATGTAAAGGTGTGCGTGGGTGTGCCCACGTGTGTACACTTACGCGATCCACCGCCCAACGGTTTCACAATAAACGACGACCCCCGTTCCCTGACGCCTCCGCCGTGCGGGTTCACCTCGCTCGCTGCACCCCACGCGCACGCGAACGGGAACCGGACCGGCGCACCTGCCGGGCGGAAATTGAACGACGACAAACAGAAACGCGAGGCCGGCGGCCAGACCTCGGGCCGCGTGCTCGACCGCGAGGAGGGCACGGCCGAAGCCGGACTACTAGCGCAGTGGCCTCCGGC